>VDFB02271358.1:1233926051-1233951572 GCA_007258455.2 Sequoia sempervirens
GGATTGGATCGAGAGGTAGTGGTTCATCACTTGGCAGTCTATCCTAAAGCTAAACCTGTGAGACAGAAGCTTCGCAAAATGCATCCTCAAATTGCTTTGCTAGTCAAAATGGAGCTCAAAAAGCTATTAGATGTGGGATTCATTCGACCAATTGATTATCCAGAATGGGTATCGAACTTGGTACCCGTATCAAAGCCTGACGGAGCCATAAGAATCTGTACAGACTTTAGGGACTTGAACAAGGCTTGCCCAAAAGATGATTTTCCGTTGCCTAACATTGATATGATTGTAGACATGACCGCGGGGCATGAGATGCTTTCCTTGATGGACGGATTTTCAGGATACAACCAGATTATGATAGCAAAAGAAGATCAACACAAGACGGCTTTCACTTGCCCATGGGGAACATACTGCTGGAACGTAATGCCATTCGGCTTAAAGAATGCTGGGGCCACATACCAAAGGGCCATGACACTAATATTCCATGACATGATCCACAAAACAGTTGAGGACTATGTTGATGACATCCTGGGAAAATCCAAAAAGAAGGAGGATCATATATCGGTCTTGAGTGCTAGCTTTGACAGACTAGAAGAATACAAGGTTCGTTTGAATCCCAAGAAGTGTGTCTTTGGCGTACAATCAGGAAAGTTGTTGGGTTACATAGTGTCAATGAGAGGCATTGAGATTGATCCGGCAAAGGTGAAAGCAATACTTGAAATGAAAGCTCCTAGGACATTGAAACAACTGAGAGGTCTCCAAGGCAGGCTTCAGTCAATTCACAGGTTCATAGCACAATTAGCAGACAAACAAATCCCTTACTCTCACTTACTCCACAAGGGGGTAACGTACAAATGGGATGACAAATGTGAACAAGCCTTCAACAAAATCAAGGAATATCTGTTAACACCTCCAGTACTAAGGCCTCCAATTCAGAACAAACCATTGATCCTTTATATCTCAGCAACTGCAGCAGCCCTTGGTGCTCTCCTAGCACAACATGATGAAAATGGAATAGAAAGAGCCATCTACTACATCAGTCGTACAATGGTGGGCCATGAGTTAAACTATACATTCATTGAAAAAGCTTGCCTAGCGGTGGTGTTTGCATCCCAAAAATTCAGACACTACATGTTGGCACACAAGATCAAACTCATAGCTAAAATTGATCCCTTAAAGTATCTTCTTTCAAAGGCAATGCTTACAGGAAGAATGGCTAAGTGGGTAATGATATTATCATAATATGACATTGAGTATGTGGAGCGCAAGGCAATCAAGGGACAGGTCATTGCAGACCAACTGGCAGATGCACCTATCTATGCGGAGAGCCCACTTGTTTCAGAATTTCCAGATGAATCCATTTTCAACATTGACATAGCTACTCATTGGAAACTATACTTTGATGGATCCTACACACAACATGGTTCAGGAGCTGGTATCTTCTTCATCACTCAACAAGGGGATTGTATACCAAGATCATACAAACTAGCATTCCCTTGTACCAACAACATTGCAGAATATGAGGCTTTAACTATAGGTCTCAGGATAGCAGTACAATGGAACATTATGGCATTGAAGGTATATGGAGATTCACAACTTATCATAAATCAAGTGAACAATGAGTACCGAACAAAGGATGATAAGCTAACTCCATACAAAAGGCTAGTGGAAAATCTCAAGGAATATTTTGTTGACATCACATTTGAGCAAGTACCAAGAACCAACAACAGAGCAGCAGACGCAATGGCAACTATTGGATCACTCTTAGAGATCCCTCAAAATATTCCGAAATACGACTTCTTGGTAGAGCAGCTTCTCATACCAGCATTCAAGGTACCAGAGTCAGAATTTGTGTGCGAAATCGTTGGTCCAAATGATCAGTGGTACCAAGACATTTACACATACCTTAGGATAGGTATCATTCCCGCCGATTTGCGTTCAAGCCTTAGACGAACCTTTATCAAGAAAGCATCTCGTTTTGTCATTTTAGGAGAAACCCTTTATCGCAGAAGCATAGAAGGAACCTTACTAAGATGTCTTAACCCCGAGGAGGCTTCGGCTGCCCTAACTGAGGTGCACAACGGCATCTGTGGTTCTCATTCGAGTGGCATGACCCTGTCTAAGAAATTGTTGAGGAGTGGGTATTACTGGCCTACCATGGACAAAGAGGCACATGAATACGTCAAGAAGTGTCTACAGTGTCAGCAACACGGGGACCTCATCCATGCTCCAGCTCAAGAGCTTCATCCAATCATCACACCATGGCCCCTTTTCACAGTGGGGACTCGATCTCATTGGGAAAATCACACCCACCTCATCCAACGGCCACAAATTCATTATAACTGCAACTGAGTACTTCACCAAGTGGGTTGAAGCCATACCTATGACCTACATAATAGGAAAGCAGATCTCAAAGTTCATCCTGAATTATCTCATATGCCGCTATGGTGTTCCACAAGCCATCATCTTAGATAATGGGACACCATTCAAAAATCAGGAAGTCCGTGACCTATGTGATAAATTCAAAATCCAACATGGCTTTTCCCACCCGCATACTATCCCAAGGCAATGGCCAAGAAGCTACAAATAAAACCATCCTCAAAATCCTTAAAGCTTGATCAATGGCAGTGTGGCCGACATTTGCAGCTTAATCCTGCCCTTTGGGCTTACCGAACCAGCATCCGCACACCCACTGGTGCCACACCATTTTCCTTGGTCTACGCATCAGAGGCCATCTTGCCCATTGAGATCGAGTTACCATCCCTCAGAGTATCATTGCAAAATATCATCACAGACGAAGAGTATCGAGTTTCAATACTGAATGAGCTGGAACTGTTGGACGAGCGACGTTTGGATGCTTTAAACCATCTGCAAGTGTATCAGAATAGACTGAAAAGGAGCTACAACAAGAAAATCAGAAGTAGAACTTTCCAAGTTGGAGAATTAGTCTTAAAAGAAAATCAGAAGAATGTCCCAAACCCCAGCAGCAAAGGAAAGTTCGAACCCAATTGGTTAGGGCCTTTCATTGTCACAGCAAGCTACAAATCAGGGGCATATCAGCTATCAACACCCGAAGGGGAACCTCTGCAGGAGCCCATGAATAGCTCCCATCTCAAAAAGTTTTATGCCTAATTCTTTCGAGGTATAGAACCAAAAAATCTAAAAAAATCAGAAAAAGTCCTGAAAAAATGGTTGCCCGGTAGCGGCAAGCAGTGCTTGGTGGCCGATAAAATCAAAAATCAAAGAAAGCAGGTAAAATGTCGTCCTCTAGTGAAAACCACTTCTGTGGCACTTTGGACAAGTACCTTGGTGAAAACCTGGCAAACAGGCGCCTTGCGTAAATAAGCACTTTCCATCCACCAGGATCTTTATGGCTCGATCTACATTATCCCTCCATCTCGCTTCCATCGTCCATCACATCCATATCTCCATCCATCACTCATCCGCTCACATCCGCACCATAGCTTGGTCCTGTGCTCGTATCATGATCCCTCCTAGTACTACTCGGCCCATTCTCAAGGTCATTTTGTCCTGCCTTTATCGGAGTAGTCTATTGCATCATGCTGGGGGCACATTCTCATCGGATCGGATTCGTGTATGGTCTTAAAATCCTCAAATCAGAAAATCCAAAAACATTAGAAAATCAGAAAATCCAAAAACATCCTCAAATCAGAAAATCCAAAAACATTAGAAAATCAGAAAAATCCAAAAACAAGATTAGGTCTTGTCGAGACTCGTGGATCTGAGGCTTGAGCGTGGGCAAGGTTGATCTTTGATCATCCCCGAACATTTAGGTCAGTCCTATAGGTCAGATCATAATAAAGCCCGACATCTCATCATGTATATCATCATCACATGCATCGATGGGGTTGTCGGTCCGAGACTTCGATGAGATCACCAGCGTGTATAGCATTAAGAGCCAAAGGGCTAATCTATCGATAAGCTAGAGGCCCCTAGGATAGGTCTTAGGTTATCTTGGTCAAAATCTCTAAAATCCCAAAAACATTGGAAAACTAAAATCAAAACATTTGTAAAACCTCAAAAATTACCAAAACAGCCTCAAACATTACAAAATTCCAAAAACATCCAAATATTTTGAAAAAATCCATCCATTTCTATCTCGCTTTGCACTAATAAACACCATCCATAATAAATCGTCATCACCCTCAACCTTTGGTAAAACAGTCAGAAACAAGTCTAGCAGTCAAATGTGAAAACCTAAACTGTCAAAATCTCAAGTATAGGTCTGTCGGCAAGCAAGTTGATCAACTCTTTTCTTATCAATGGCATATAAATCATAAATCAATTTCATCATCATTTGATACAAAGCATTTCCTAGGATCCGTTCCGACAATGGGCACTTTTATCAAATCAACCAATTTGGGTAAACAAAATGACGTGTCATTAACATGTCCTAGGATCCGTTCCGACAATGGACATTATCTTTTGGCAATAAGTTTTGGCTCCCATCTTTTGAAACACATCCCTCTGGCTGAAGGTATGAAGAACATTGGCTTGCTTGTATACTTGATCTTTTCTTTTGATTTATCATATTGCGCTCATTCCAAGGACCTCTCGATGATATCCGAACGAAGGATTTAGAGAGATAGGAATGGGGCAACGATCATTATCTTTTGTCTGCTGTGCTTGTTGGACGTTCTTGTAAAATAACTTGGCGAATACTTGCTTTGTTAGATATGTATGGAGGATGTTTTAGATAGCTTGTTGACTATTGCATTGATTGGTTATACCTTTTCCGTGTTTTGGTCCGAGATGTTTGAGACTTCTAAAGTGCATCCTAGCAAGGTTTCCGTATGTCAAGTGTGAACAAGAATATTCCTATCTGCTTGTTGAGTCAAAGTCCATCACACTAAGTACCACGCCATCCTGGTCCTTCATACCTTGATGCATCGTACTTAGGTGTGTTATCAAAAAATAAAGTAAGTGACCCTTTGAAAATCCCAATCCTTGATAAGCAAATCATCATCATCATCTATCATCATCATCTCTAATAAAGTCTCACCAATCATGGACTTGTTGATCCTCTTGTCATCATCTCATTTCCATGATAACATTGCATCATGAATAGTCCATCATGCATCGTGCATCCATCATGCATCCATCCTCGCATCTGCATCCATCAATATATCTGCATACCACATATCATTCATATCATACATTATAGGAAACATCGATCATTTCACACATTGCATAATCATCATCATAATATAGATCTGTTAGTCTAAGCATCTCATAACTCATCCATTGCATAATCACAACATATCACATCATCAATCTCATCCATCTCATATCATATCATCATTTAAGTTGTTTAGGATAATATAGATTTGTTATTCTAAGCATCTTAAAACATCTCATTTGCATCGTCATCCATAATCATCCATTTTGAACCTCTTTATCGCGAGATCGACCCTCAAATCAATCTTTTCACGATCTCTCGAGGGCAATACCAGTGTACTTCTTTCAAGTATCCAAAAAATCATGAAATTTTTAAATTTGATTGGGCAAGTTTATTCTTTGAACCAACGCAACAAGTACATTGCTTCAAAGAGGGGCAAAATGTAGACATGCAAAATTCACATTATGCATTCGATCAGATTCGGTCAAATTAGCTCTTGCATTGGATCCATTCATCACCTTCATCCATTTAAATAATTTCATTGCCTAAGGTTATTTAAAATCAAAAAGCCATTTAAATCAAATCTTAAATCATTTTCCAAAGTCCAAAAAGTCAAATCAGTTAATCAGCATTAAATCAGCATAATCATCATTAAATTAATCTAATCCTAATCTAAGGCTAATCCCTAGCCACTTGCACAATAAATCAATTTTATTGATTTATTAAAACAATCATTTTCTCTCAACATGACAAGTCAAACAGGGCATTTATTGCTCTTCTTTCTTGTCCCCCTCTCAAAATTAATTGCAAATTTGAATTCAAAATTTCCCCCTCTTGGGCACTCTTCCCAAATCTTGCACATACATCCATCAATCACATGGTGACAAGTGTCCTCAATTCATTGGCTTGTTTTTGATCCCACATTGGTCCCTCTTCAACATTCAACATTTTGAAAATCTTTAAATACAAGCATCATCCTCAAGCAAATCCTTCACAATCTTCACAATTTCATGCAAGGTTACTCTCTTCATTTGAGATTTGATCTTGTTCATCATCACTCCACCATCTCCATTTGCATTTGCACAATTTGAGCTTTGGTCAAGGATTGGGAAAGGGTCACTAGCACATGTGACACCAATCCAACTATGGAATAGGTAATTTGGTTTTGTTTTCATAATGCTTTGGTCTTTTTAATATCATTTGCTGCATTTGGAAGCATTTCTAAGGTATTTCATAGAGGCATTTTAGTAAAGTTTGCATAATACTAACCCATGCTTGAAGTGTAGTTTGTTTGCAGATTTTGAAAAAGATGCCTACAGTTGGTATGAGACGTGATAGGATAGTTTATGCTTGGGGTCCTTGTTTGCTAGGGACACTTTACCATCAGTTACATGATGTTGCTTACAGGAGAGGAGAGAGTATCTCCTGCGGGACTACACTGATGATGATCTAGGCGTGGGAGCATATTGCCATATTTTGTCCTCCCATTGAGAGACCACAGTTGGATGAGGGGATGCCCTATGCCTATTACTATGCTGATGCACTATAGCAAACACAGATGGGTGAGACCGGTTGGTGGTGGCATAGGATTGACACCATGGTGACATTTATCTAGAGGTCGTACAGAGACTATGAGGCATGGGATGATGAGGACGAGCACCTCAGCTTCTATAGACAGTATAGATACTTGATTGGCCTGACCGTGCAGACGTCTTTGATCATTTAGATGTAATTACCCCAGCGTGTCTTGAGGTAGTTTGGAGAGCAACAGGGTGTACCTGCAGGGACATCTGAGTATGCCAGGTCTTCCAGAGAGTATGCTTGGGGACCAGCCATCCCAGTGGCATTTGTCGAGCAGCAGATTGATGGGCTAGGAGCCCAGGCATGGGGATGGAGGGGAGGAGTAGCCGATCTAGGGACCACAGCTGATTATGATCTCTGGTGGCAGGCACACAGACCAGTGCCCTTGACAGATCTTGACGGGCCAACACTTGTAGATAGGCGATCAGTGATACCTCGTGTGCCACAGGCCAGTCGAGGTGGCAGGGGTAGAGATGGAGGCAGGGGGAGAGGTAGAGGCAGAGATGGAGGCAGGGGTGGAGACGGAGGCAGAGGTGGGGATGATGGCAGAGACGGCTAGAGGTGATGGTAGGATGGGCAGAGACAGGTCCGGAGGGTGCACCCACGAGTGGCGAGGGTGGCATTAGATGCTATCCCTGAGGTTGGTGAGGAGGGGGAGAGAGAGGAGCAGCCCCGATAGGAGGGAGAGGGTGAGGAGAGATAGGAGGAGGAGGTGGTAGAGGATGTGGCAAAGGATGTGGTGGAGGAGGTGGAGGCAGAGGAGGTGGAGGCTGGGAGACAAGAGGCGGAGGTAGAGGAGAGGAGAGGCATGAGGAGATGGAGTTGGGAGGACAGGAGGAGGAGAGGCATGAGGATGTGGAGGTGGAGGTCAGAGGACAGGAGGAGGAGATGGGTGACGATGATGATGATGAGGATGATGCTATGGATGAGGCCAAGAGACTCCTCAGATATCTGATGGTGGAGGGAGAGGAGGAGCTACCCTCCAGCTCAGTGTTACCTCATGATGCCACAATAGATCAAAGGGTGGCCGATCTACAATAGAGACTAGATGATAGCCTAGCACAGGTTAGATCCTTACAGTCAGCATTGGAGGTAGCCCGGGTAGAGCGAGATCAGGCGGTGATCCGCTAGCAGGACGTAGCGCAGTGGTGCACAGACTTCGTAGCATTATGCACAGGGCCTATGGGAGACATGGCTCGCGAGCTAGCCAAGGTGAGCACGAGATTGGGGCAATACAGGACATTATATGAGCAGGCAGTGCCACCAGAGCGATGGGATCCTACCTTGTCACGGTCACAGATGAGGACAGGTAGTGGCCACTGATCAGGCAGTGCTACTGGTAGTAGGAGTCATACCAGTGTCAAATGGTCTACCTCGACAGAACACACCTTAGGGCACAGGTCACATCATTCATGCAAGCACACCTCGAGTCCTCATTCAGGTCACAGTCATGGGTCGACTGGTTCAGTGCAGAGGTCAGGACAGGTACAGCCGCCAGTGGTTGATCCCTCTACTTCTTAGAGTCCGACCATAGTGACATCATAGATGTTTTATACTGTTGAGATGACACCTGCCTTCTCAGTTCCAGTGGTAGCACAGATAGAGGTCGCTACAGGTCCACCTATCATTTCAGTGCCAGTGATAGAGCTTCAGCCGCCATATTCTTCGCCTTGAGGGGATGATGAGAGTCTACCCTAGGAGCATTTTGTTATTATGACACACTATGTATATTATTGAGCCTGCGAGCTCCATTTTTGGGATATCTCATGACTTTATCCTATGACATTGTACATTTTTGAGATGATACTATATGATGATGTAGTTTTGATGCGGCCTATATGTGTTATGTGATGCTCTTTCATTTATGCATTTGATGTGATGTCCTCTATATGATGTTCATTTATGATTTTGATGCATTGATGATGCAATGCTTATTTATATGAGATGATAATAATTATAATGATGTGCATGATGTATTTTAGTAAAAGATGCAATGTCAATGATTATGTTTTAATGCAATGTTTATGTATATGATTTGATGCCATGGATGATGTATGTATGGATCTAATGCAATGTTTATATGATCATGTATGCACTTATGTTTTTGGATGTCATAGGATATCATCGTGAGATGGATGAGAGAAGACGACAAGACTGATGAGAGAAGATGACCAGACCAAAAAGGAGAAGACGACGAGACCAACGAAAATGCATGTTAATTCCTAGACCAAATCCTTCAAAGCTTTACCATAGGACATTAGTATTTATTGCTCTTAATCATCATTGGGTAGACTATTGTAAAGGCCAAGAAACACCATGATATGACATAGATCAAGGTGTGCAAGGTCATACCATCACGTAAGACAAACAGTCACAGACAAGGATGATCATGACTCATACTAAGAGCGTGATTACCCCAGTCTTTTTGCCATAATCAACCACATGCAGAAAAAGACAAGGACAAATCATGAAACGTTGCTGCTTCTCTAAATCCTGTTTCTAGGACATCCTTGAGAAACTAGTGGCATAATTGTCAAAATACAAAAATAGAGTCCTTACCACGATATGTCGTTGTTTTTCTAAATCCCAAAATCAGGACCTCGCTGAGAAACTAGTAGTCATGTGTGTCAATCGACATGATACATTGCTGCTTCTCTAAATCCTGCTTAGTGGGATCTCGCTGAAAAACTAATATCATGATAAAAACTAAAAGACAATTGTCAAGTGTTTTCCAAGTGTGTCTAGATATCCATTGTTCTGATGCCAAGATGCCATGTTTGATAATGTCAAGATGTTGAAATGTTTAAAGTTTTGACGATCTTGAAAAATGTCGAGAATTGGTGAATTTAGGAAGGACACATCCTGAATAATTCCGATGTCAAGAGGATTTGATCCCTAATAGTCGTAAGGGGTCCCTCTAAATGATGACGATGCCTAGGAAGGACACATCCTAAGGCATAAATGATAGAGTTGGTTCTTCAGAAGGACACATCTGAAGAATACTGATGTCACGAAGAGTGATCTTTAGATGTCAAGAGGATTACTCAAAATGTCGAATGACAATGACGATTCCTAGGAAAGAAACATCCTAAGGCATAAATGACAGAGGTTATCCTCTAGAAGGACTCATCTGAAAATTAACCTAAAGTTTGACAGTTTGATAGGTTATGATGATTTGACTTGCTTTGCCCGAGTCTGACTTGTGTTTGACTATATGCCGATATTGTCATGATGATATGATTGACATGTTGATGAAATTGTCATGATTTGCTTGATGAGTTTCGTTCGTTTGGGAAAGGTTTGTGTTGCCTTGAAGACTTTTTGACATGTGTGCCAGTGTGGTGTCATGAACCCTAATGGACTGACCTAGTGCGGCCTCGGGGGCTCATCGACAGATGGCCTTGCCTACGTCATACACTTAGAGACCTCGTAGTTTGACACGACCAATGAATTTGTCTTGGTGACCAGAGATTGCATCATGATTTTATTCTGACAAACCTAAATGGATTGACCTAATGTCTCAGGAACTCAAATGTGAGTCTTGCCTACGTAGCAAATGCGTAGAGACAATGTAGTTCAGACAAATGACAAAGATTGATTGATATGACCGGTTTTGACAAGAGATGACAATGTTTTCGCATTCTTCGAGCAGTCTGAATTGTTGTTTGTGGTTTTCTTCAGGACATTTTATGATTTTTAGGTCTTTCTTCCAGACTTTTTATGATGTTTTCCTTTTCTTTTTATTTTTTCTTTTTAGGACTTTTTTTCAATGTTTGTCATTTTTCATGACTTTTTGCCAATGTTTGTCTTTTTTCATGACTTTTTGCCAATGTTTTTGGTCTTTTTTCAGGACTTTTTGCGATGTTTTTGGTCTTTTTTCATGACTTTTTTCCAATGTTTGTCCTTTTTCAGGACTTTTTGCCAATGTTTGTCTTTTTTAAGGACTTTTTTCTAATGTTTTTGTCTTTTTTCAGGACTTTTTGCCAATTGTCAAGATCATGTGTGACACCCACTGCAGTTTCATGATAAAGATTTTGCCCCCAGTCAGGTCCAAGACTTAGCCATTTTTTAAGGAACATGGATAGGATGCTATTGGTTTACTAGATGGACAGTCGTCAGGACTTGATGTCAATCGTTTATCCACTATGACAGGTAGGGTAGAGTGTGGTGGCGATTTGCATAATAATGACGATAATACCTTTCATCCTAAGCCAAGGCAGATAAAGTGACAGTAGATGGCAGAGCAATGATTGATTACGCATGGCGCCTGTTTGCTAGGTTTTTGCCATGGTACTTGTCCAAAGTTCCTGTTTGCTAGGTTTTCACTATTGAACGAATCATTTATCTCTTTACTATTTTTCTTGACTTTTTGATTTATTTTTTTTCAATTTTTTTGTATTTTGCGGTTTTCAACTGTATCCTCTGATGCTATGCGTAGAACCTTTGGAGATGTAAACTGTTGATGGGCTCTGTCAGTTGTTCTTCATCTGGTGTGGCCAGCTGATAAGCTCCAGAACTGAAAGAAGATATGATAATGTAGGGACCCAACCAGTTTGGTTCAAACTTTCTCAGCTTTTCTCTATCGACTTGGTTCTTGGGGTTCTGCATGAGAACTAGGTCGCCAATGTCAAACTGTCTGACCATAACCTTCTTATTGTAGCTGTGACAAAGACGGTTCTGATATTCCTAGAGACGGTTCAGTGAATTTTTCCTTCTTTCTTCCAGCATTTCTAGCTCATGCAAGCGTGATTGTCGATACTCCTCCTCATTAGTTAGACCTTTCAGGAAGATTCGCAACGAAGGAATTTTGATCTCAATGGGTAAGATGGCCTCAGCGCCAAAGACTAAGGCAAATGGAGTGGCTCCTATAGGCATACGAATGCTAGTTCAGTAAGCCCACAGAGTAGGGTTGAGTTGTATGTGCTAGTCATGGCTAGCGTCATTGACAGTCTTTTTTAGGATCTTGACAATGGTTTTATTGGATGCCTCAGCTTGACCATTTCCTTGTGGGTAGTAGGGAGATGAAAAATGGTGTTGAATGTGAAATCACTCACATAACTCCCAAACGTCTTGGTTTTTAAACGGACGTCCGTTGTCAGTGATGATGGACTGCGGAAGGCCATACTAGAAAATGATGTAGTTAAGGATGAACTTGGATATTTGCTTGCCGGTAATATATGTCAATGGGATGGCTTCAATCCACTTCATAAAATACTCAGTGGCGGTAATAATGAATTTGTTGTCGTTGGAGGATGTTGGATGAATTTTACCCACGAGGTCGAGTCCCCATTGAGCGAAGGGCCAAGGAGAAGTGATTGGTCAAAGTTCTTGTGCTGGAGCATGAATCAAGTCACTGTGAATCTGACATTTGCGACAAGTCCTTACATATTCAATTGCATCATTTTTAATTGTTGGCCAATAATACCCAAGTCTTGTTACTTTCTTAGCTAGAGTAGGACCACTCGAATGAGATCCACATATACTGTCGTGCACTTCGCGTAAGGTCATACGCACTTCGTCGGTGTTGAGACATCTAAGGAGGGTGTCATCAAAACTATGGCGGTACAGGGTGTCATTGACGATGGCATACTTGGCAGATTTTTGGATGAAGGACTTCCTTTGGTTATTGGATAAGTTCAGTGGAAGGGTTTGGGACTTTAGGTAGTCGTAAATGTCCTGATACCAGGGAGAGTTGGGACCAACAAGTTCGCAAACCATTTCTGATTTTGGGATATCATATGCCAGGATTAAAAGCTATTCTACTAAGAACTCAAATTGTGACACATTTTGAAGGATGTCCAAGAGAGAACCAATAGTAGCCATTGCATCAGCTGCCTTATTCTGTACCCTAGGGATTTTTTCAAATGCAATCGAGTGGAAGTATGTCAGGAAACTGTCCACCATCCTCTTATAGGGAAGCAATTTCTCATCCTTTGTTTCATAGTCATCATTCACTTGGTTGATAATAAGCTGGGAATCCCCGAATACGAGCAACGTTTGAATTTTCTATTTGATTGCCATTTTGAGACCTGTGACTAGTGCTTCATATTCGACAATATTATTTGTACAAGGGAAAGTGATCCGGAATGTCTTAGGAATTGAATCCCCCTATGGTGTGATAAACAAGATTCCAGCGCCTGAGCCATGACTAGCATGAGACCCATCAAAATATAGCTTCCATGGTACCACCAGTTCTGTATGAAAAATAGACTCATCAGGTAAGTCAGTTACTAGTGGATGAGTGACTTGAATTGGCACATCTGCCAGTTGATCTGCTATTACCTATCCTTTTATTGCCTTACGTTTGACATATTGTATGTCATACTCACTTAGTATCATAACCCATTTTTCCAACCGGCTTGTTAATGTTGCCCGACTTAAGAGGTATTTCAGTGGATCAATCTTGGCAACTAGCTATGTCTGGTGACTGAGCATATAGTGTCTTAATTTCTGGGATGCAAAGACAACAGCAAGGCATGCATGTTCAATGTTTATATAGTTCAACTCATACCCTATTAGTGTGCGGTTGATGTAATAGATAGCTCGTTCTGTTCCTTCATGATCATTCTGTGCCAGTAATGCCCCCACTGCTGAACTAGTAGTCAAGATGTAGAGTATCAATGGCTTTCCATGAATTGGAGGCATGAGGACTGGTGTTGACAGTAGATAATCTTTGATTTTCTGAAAGGCTTCCTGACATTTATCTGTCCATACAAAGGGGATACCCTTGCGCAATAGATACTGGAATGGGTGACACTTATTTGCCAACTGGGCTATGAAATGCCGAATAGATTGTACTATGCCTTGTAAAGTTCTTAGTTCACTGATTCCTCTGGGTGGCGGCATGTCTATGATAGCTTTAACCTTTGCGGGATCAACCTCTATGCCTCTTCAGGAAACTATGTATCCCAAGAGTTTTCCTGATGTGACCCCGAAAACACACTTCTTAGGATTTAGCCGGACTTTGTACTCTTCAAGTCTCTTGAAAATTGTGTCAAGTACCTTCAAATGATCTTTCCTGGTTACTGATTTGGCCAATAGGTCATCTACATAGTCTTCCATTATTTTGTGCATCATGTCATGGAAGATTGTGGTCATAGCCCTTTGGTATGTGGCACCTGCATTTTTGAGACCAAATGGCATGACATTCCAACAATATGTACCCCATGGGCAAGTAAATGTTGTTTTGTGTTGGTCCTCAGGAGCAATGCGAATCTGATTATATCCAGAGAAACCATCCATGAGGGATAGCATCTCATATCCTACAGTTAGGTCAACTATGATGTCAATGTTTGGCAAAGGAAAGTCATCCTTTGGGCATGCTTTATTTAGGTCTCGAAAGTCTGTACATACGCGGATTAGTCCATTTGGCTTTGTCACCGGCATTAGGTTGGAAATCCATTCAGTGTAATCTATAGACCTTATGAATCCGGCATCTAGTAGTTTCTTTAACTCGGCCTTGACCAATAGAGCAACTTGAGGGTGCATTTTGTGCAACTTCTGCTTGACCAGTTTAGCATTAGGTAATAGCGAGAGATGGTGCAGAACCAGTTCTGGGTCCAATCCTGGCATGTCAGCATAGGACCATGCGAAGTTTATTTTTCGTTCTACAAAGAATTTATGAAATTTTGGTTTCTCTTCGTCAGTCAATGATGCAGCAAATAGGACCATCTTGGGGTCTTTTGCAGTTGAAATGTTATCCTCTATTGTGTCCTCAATAAGCATGGATGATTTCTCCTATTGCACGGGGAGAAAGTCCAGTCCTCCATCTTTGGGTGCCTCAGAGAAGTTTTCACCCGTAGATACGTCCTTTATTTTTACTATTTTATCGTCAAGAGGTGCCTTTCAGTTTTCACCTAGAGACGTTTCACTTTTTGTTTTATTCTTATTTTTACTTTTGTGACTAGAGGACTAAGCAGTCTCACCAAAGTATGCCGTGCAGTCTAAATCAATGGAAAATCCTGATTTGTGGTCTCCACTGGGTATGCCTTCTCGTAATCCCATAAATTCAGCAATTGCCTCATCATTCTGAAATGTGTCCAGCACTGGTGGTCCTTGTTGGTCCCAATCGACTAGGTCAGGGTAAACTAAGGAAATTCCATCGTCGATGTTGGTGAATTGGGGTGAGGATACAGACGTCATGTAGACGTGTTCAGTGATGTTGTAGATGAGATTATCATCATCCAACTCAACATCAGACTCTATCCAATATTCTCCTTCACTAGTGTCATATTCGTTGTCAAAATAAGGAGTGAAGGTTGTAGAGCCCTGATTGTCACTATCGTCTGATACTTTAGATGGATCACACGGAATGGGTTTAGATGATGGGTATGGGATGTCATGGGGAATGATAATGGGACGTTGACTATTTGGTGCTTGTTCAATTTTGAATTTTTGCCAAAACCGTTGTTTAGAGGTTAGTTCCCCTGCTTCGACAAACAAATCATCAAGACAACAGTCACTTAGGGATCGTTCTAAGCCAAATTCCCACTCATGGGAGTCAGTTTCGGTGAGGGTTTCCCTAGTAGTCTCGACACTATCCGAAGCATGTACTTGCTCATTTGAAAGTCCAAAGGTATGACGATCATCATTATCGGGTGATCCAAACCCTAATCCAAGATATTTTAGAATTTGAAAAGTTTCTATGGGATCCCTCTAGCCATTTTTATTTTTTCCTAGGCCACTAGTACCATCGTAGCCTTTAGCCTTCATGATGTCAAAACCTTTGCCATATTTTTGAACTGGTAATGGGGGTAGGGCGATAGTATCCTTATAGATCCATCCTGTAATGTCAGTGAGGTCTTCCTTACTCATGTCTCCCCCTTGATAAAAACTATTTTAGATGGAACTTTGAAAATTTCCTGAGGTTCCATTCTAAAACATGGCTGACCATAGTCCTTTGGAGACCTGGGCATTGTTGTTATGCTGTATGTTGTGTGCAGTTTGAATTCTCCATAGCCAAGGTCCTGGATTTTGACAGTGGATTCAGTCTTAGGGTTAGTGGGAGGTGGTGGTATGGTGGAAGACGTGTATGGTGCGGATGTGGAAGATGGTGTGAGTGTGGATGGGTCGATATATTTGGATGACGAGGAGCTAGGTGCTTCTCAGTTAATAGGAACTCAGTTTTCAGAGATACCCCTTAAGTTTGTACAATATTGGAAAGGGTCGGGGTCTCCATATATGGTTATTTCTGTGCCGTCAAATAGAAACTTGAGGCATTGGTGGTATGTGGACGGAACAGCTTTAAGGCATGAATCCATGGATGACCTAGCAAGATGTTATACGGTAGTTCCAAATCCAGGACCTAGCAAGTCGTGTCCACAATGACTGGTCCTACTCTGATAGGGAGAGAGATAACGCCACGTGAAGAGCGTTCCTCATCATCGTATGCTTTGATCACTATACTTTTCATTGGGTCTACTCACGCATCAGAGAACCCGAGAGCCTTAACTAGTTTGAGGGAGCATATATTCAATCCTACTCTGCCATCTACTAAAACCCGTCTAACTTTGTGCTTGTGGACAAAAGTTTCTATGTGCAGTGCATCATTATGGTTGGTTTTATGTGATGAGTAATCTTGATCCGAGAAGGTGACGTGGTGAGGCGTAGTAAGATATCCAACCATGGTTTCAAATTGATTGACATCGATGTCCTTGGGGACCGACAACTCTAGCAGGGTTTTATCTAGGATATCTTTGTGCACGGGAGAGATACGAAGCAGCTCGAGTATATAGATTTGTGCAGGAGTCTTTCCTAGCTGGTCAATGAGGTTAAACTGACTTTTGGGTTTCCATTGCTATGTGGTCGGGACAGGTTCTGGCCGTTTAGTAGATGTGCCAGGTTGTCTCTATTTAGCAGACGGGCCTGATATGGTGATTTTGGCTTGTCTAGCGGGAGGTGGACCAGCTATAGTGACCTTGCCACTGTGAGTAGTAGCATTACATTGGGGTGCTCTTCTAACCATAATGGTATTGATGTATTCATTGTCAGTTTGAACATTGTTTATAATAGGTCCACCAGAATAGTCATACTTGACTCGGGCGAAGTTAGCTTGATTCTGTGGACCTGACGTGGAAGCATTACAAGAACCATGGTCCTGCAGTGGATTCTTATGGATAGTATGATCTGAATTGGAGGAAAATTGAGATCCACCTACTTCAATCACACAACTTTCGATAAGATCTTGTATTAGGTTTTTCAATTGGTGACAGTTAGAAGTTGTATGTCCTTTTCCTTGATGGTAGTCGCAAAATGCATTATCATTCCACCATGCTGGTTTGAATTGTCCTGGGTCATATGGTTTTGCTTCTTGAAGTATGATGACCCCATTCTAGATGCATTTCTTGAGGACCTCCTCAATGGGTTCCCCCAAAGAAGTGTATGTGCGACCCTTAGGAAATTGTCTCATTTGATGGTATTGTCCCTGATTGTTTTGACCACTTGGGTTGTTTGAATGAATATTGGGAGGAGGTGTTAGTGTCGTTATTGGTTTGTTTTTTTGTTGAACCCCCTTTAGGGCCAGTACAGGACCCACAATGTTTTCAGCCTTGGTGTCAACAATGTCATCATTTGTAACGTGTTTATTTTTAACCCAATACTTGTTTTTGTCGGTGTTTGGATTGACATTTGTGTTTTTGGAACCATATCGCAATTCTCCCTTTGCGATAGGGCTTTCTCAATCTAGACCCATTTTTCAACTAAGTCTACGAAGTTTGTGCAACAATGTACTTGTAATGCATATTTTAGGGGCCCAAGAAGTGTTTGCACGAACATGTCAACCTTTTCCCTTTCGGGTATATCAATATGACATCTACTAGCTAGACTTCTCCATTTCTGAAAGAATGGGATGAAAGTCTCACCAACATCCTCTTGCGTGAGATTGCACAAGCTAGTGATAGAGGTATCCATGTCAATGTTGTACGCGTAAGTTTTTATGAATTTTCTTTTAAGCTCATCCCATGTTTAGATATCCTTTTGAGTGGAAAACCATTCAAGGGCCTGACCCACCATACTTTTAGAAAAAAGTCTCATCAAGTATGTTTGTTCATAGGCGATGTCCATACAATTGGTTGCAAATTTGTGAACATGTTCAATGGGGTTTGTCTTGCCTCTATATTTTGTGAAGTTGGGTGACACATATCTCGGAGCAAATGGAGGCATGTATAAGCTCATGTCAAATGGGTGTACATTTAGGTCATATGATATTTCCAATTTCTGACCTAAAATGTATATGTTTTGGATGGTTTTCTGAAAACCCCTCACTCTTGTTTGGAGGGCGTCCACAACAGGGTCGTTTATGTTTCCATACTTTGGATTTCCTAGTACACCATAGGTCCCTATTTGTTGTCCGTGAATATTGGTGTATTGTTGTGGTGTGGATTGCTGTGATATGTATGACATATGTGGATTGGTGTGTTGTTGATATTGGAAGTTATGATTGGGTGTATGTTGATGAGTATGAACGTTAGATGAGTAGGTTGGGATGTGTCCCCCAGTCATGTGTGTCGTTATTTGGGGGATGTGGTGACCATGAATGTTATGATGTGTTAATGGTGCCATGGGTTGCGTTATTTGGGCACCTTATGCGAATTGTTGGTTTGGCACAAGGGGAAGGTTTGTATTTGTACCTTGGGGGGAAATGACATGTGACTGTGTTGTCGTGTTAATGTTTGGTTGTTGTCCTTGGATAAAAATGCATCCCTTGCCCCCTCCCAAAGGATTTTGTGAAATACCACTGAGCGGATATGTCAAAGGTGTACTCATGGTAGTAGATGGAGCTATCAAGGGGGGATTGTTGTGACTTGACGATGCCCCCGTGGCATTTACTGTCATGGTATTTATGTTATTGGAGGTGTTTGGGATGTTGGAAGTAGCATGCACTGTCGTTGTAGTGTCAACAGGAGTATTGCTCGTAGTGTTTGGAAGTTGACCACTATGTGAAATGTTATGTACGTTGTTGTTATTAGGGTCAGGAGGTGTCACATTTATCGTGTTAATGTCAAATCCTTGAGGTAATTTGGCTCCTTCACTCAAAATTATAGCCAAGAATCTGTCTCTTCTGTGACGGACCATTATTTCAATGAAGTGAGAGGCCTCTGGGTTTTGTGCTATTGCCTCTATGTTTTCCTGAAGTATTTGACCATATTCATCTCTTTGCAAGTAGAGCTCAAATGTACTGTTTGATGAGGATTGTGTTGTCATTGGAGGTGGATCGTTTGAATTGGAAAATGGATCATAAAAGGTCCAGTTTGGATCACTTGTATGATTATCAACAATGGACATGGGGTCTTGCCGAAATTTTTCCATTTGTCTTTGTTGTTTTTGAAGTCTAGTTTCCACCATAAATGATATTGCTCAAATGAAAAGGAATGACAACTAAATGATGATGGTATTATGCGAGATCTAAGTTCAAAATGATGACTAGGATGACTAATGTTTTGAATCTTTTTGTGAATAGGATATGCAATGTGCAGACCTAAAATGCACTTTTAAGACAAGGGTATCTAAGCACGCCTAAGCTCAAACTTTGGTTTCGATTTTGGCTACTAAAGGACTTTGTTGAAAATGACAAGGTGACAAGGTCTAAATGACTAGTGAGTTTTCCTAACTAGACTTTTGAGTTGGAAAAATCTCACAAAGAGGACAATGACTAAAAAGGGGTTTGATAACTTAGTCCAAAAGAGCCTAAATTTGAAAGCAATGTTGTTGCAAGTTGTGTTGAGGTTTACCTAATCCTAAAGATGCAAAAAAAAGTGAACCTAGGGACAACCTAATGTCAAATGTATGCAACTAAAATATTGAAGGATGCAAGCTAAAGTAATGAATGCAAACTAGTGGTCAAGACTTTGAGCAATTTCAAGTTTGGTTTCTGACATAATCTTCTAGGAAACAGTGTTTGACAGATTATTGACAAGATGAAGACTTCGGATTTGACTTTGGATGAAGTTTTAAATAGTGACAGGGAAATGCGTCGTTTGAGATGTCAGTTGCGTCGTGGTTTTGCGAATGCGGCTCAAGTTTGCAGATGCAACTGGGAAATAGACAAGTGCGACTTGGTTTAACAAATGCGACTTGATTACAGCCAGTTGTGTTTCAGTTTTTTAGATGCATCGCGACGCATATAGATGCGGCATTTTCAGTATCAACTGTAGTTTAACAGAGCAATTGCAGTTTAGAAAATTAGTTGCGGTTCGATAGATTCTATAGAGATTTGTTTCAAATTTATTTTCTTGTTGTTTTGATTGCAAGTTTGATATGTTTGGTGTTGAATATTTTTTTTGAAGCTGTGATGAAACCAGAAAGCACTTGACAAAACACAGTGTTTTGAAAAGTAACCAAACACACATCAGATAAGCACAATCCTAGGTTAGGCCATGACAGTATTTGCTCCAGCGATTTCCCAACCGCATATCTGTAGCGTGTGAATTCAGAAGTTAATGCCGGGCCCCCCTTACAGTGCACTTCTTCTCGGCCAACCAAGCTTCCAACCCCCATGAAACTCCCATGGTGAGCTGATCACATCTACTACAAACTGCGAAAGTGTGGATGCCTTCACACCGACCGGTGGCGCTTAGCAAATAGAAGGATTTTGGCTTTCTATACAAGAGTTTTAGTTAGGGACCCCCGTTCGAGTGGCCATGGGGCAAGAGATTAATCACCATTAAGGTGGCACTCCAGCCTAAAGAGGTTAAGCTCAATAGGGTTTAAGGAGTACAACTCCGTCCTATGACACATCCACACAAGCAACCTTAGGTTTTCCCTTAAGGTTTACATTTATATACCGGTCAGGTAGCTTGGCTTTAGCTCTGCCAGTTTGAGTCATGTTGGAAGATGAAATCCCCAGGCAGGCCCAATTTCTAGAGTTGGTAACTATTTCTCTTACACCCAAGATCGCCCGAAAGCGCGAGGGGAGAGGATACTCTGATATACCAAGTCAGGGTAATAACAAATAAAAATGGGTCTAGTTTTTTATCATGAGGTTTTCACCAAGTGAGAGCATACTCACCTACCATCTTGAAAACATAGTCAAGCAAAGAAGACATGAATGTTCTTTTTATGTGCACCAAAGTTAAATGTTTGCTAATCTATGAAAAACAAGCACAATGTTTGTTTTATTTTGTCTTCGACATTCAAATCTGCAGACAAAGATTAGTAGTCCCTTTATTAAATGATTTTTGACACCCAAATAGTTACCACCACACATTGAAAATAGGGATTAGTAACACAAAACCCTAAGGTAGCTAACATGTAGAAATCAAAAACCAAGAAATTAGAGGACTAGAAAAACCAGAAACAAAACCAGCAACCAGCAAACTCTAAGATCCAAAAATCAGAATGCCAAAAATGAAAGAAAATCTTTACCAGTCAAATGCGGCATGACAGAGCAGATGCATCACTCAGGACTTTGAATGCGGCACAACTGAGAAAATGTGTCATTCCAGATATCGATTGCAGCTTATCAGAGCGATTGCGGCTTTTGAGTTGGTGGATGCGTCACGACGCATCAAATGCATCATAATTTTTTTTTAAAAGAATGCATCGCTCCGTACCTGTACCTACAAAAATAGTAGAAAACACCAAAAAAATGTACAAAAATAACCAAAAAAATAGAGTCGGGTTCACCAATGTAACTGAGGGTAAATTTCTGGATTTAGATTAGATGAAATGAATGAATGCAAATCATAAATGACAATAAAATGCCATAGTTTTATAGAGCACAAAGGAAATTAAACAATAGAATGATTATACCTGTTTCTCAAGATTTCCATGATTACCTCCATAGCACCTTCTTACTTGCTGGATGATGTTGCCCTCAGATTCATCGTGCGAGCAATCTGCAAATGTCTAAGTCCTACACCAAGCTTTGAAGGATTTTAAATATTCCTAATGACTATGCCTATGACCATGATTGATAATGCCTAAATATGCTAAGATTTGATCAAATAAAGATAATAAGTGTTGAAATTGCTATGAAATATAAGTGTGCAAAATGCCTAAAATGTAATGTGTCTATGTAAAATGTCAGCATGTATGTGTGTAATCGAAAAGTGAGAGGAAAATGGCATTTTATAGAAAATGTCATTTTGAATGGACGGACAAGATTAAATGATGATGAGAACCTAAAATGAGAGGTCCAGATTAAATCTGAGAATCCCTAATTAGGATTAGGGCAAAATCATTAATCGAACGGTCAAGATAATATCTCATATAATCAGATCAACGGTGGAGAATAAATGAGATAAATAAATTAGAAAATAAAATTTTTCAAAATTGAGAAGATAAAGACTGAACTGAAGATCAGATTTGGCAAATCGAGAGTCTACCTGATTACTTTATTTTTGGAAGATTAACTTCCATTTTGAAATGAGTTAATTCAAAATATGGATTTTATGAGATAATAAATAATTGATTTTCCAATTATTTTCCAAAATGAACTGTTAGTTAAGATTGTGACAACATTTTAAATAATTTAATTTATTTAAAATGAGAGGAATATCAAATTGGCACTAAATAATGAAATATATTTATTTTAATTTAGCAGATAAGATTAATTAAATTAAATTAATTAATCAATTCATTTAATTAAGACAATTAGTGACATATTAAATAAATAAATAAAACTTTTTTATTTTAATAATCAAGAAGAAATAAATGATTAAAGGGGAATTAAATAAATTAACAGCCTATTTAATTAAGGGAAGACTTAGATAATTAATGATAGCATTTAATAAATAAATGAAATTTATTTATTTAATAATCATGAAGAATCAAAGGACATGAATTAATTAAATAATTATGAATTATTTAATCAATAGTCGAATGTGGACCAAGGACATAATTAAATGTCATAATTATGCTAGGACAAAAGTGGTAAAAATGAAGCTTGCAGGCCTAGGTCATTTTTAGGTGTCTACACTTAAGTCTCTTATTTTTTGATGCAAAATTGTATCTTACCTGGGATATGACCAACTCAGAGTCAGCAATCACCTTAAGCTTTTTATCCCATGTTTTTTTGCCAATCTTAACCCTACCAGTAAAGCTTCATATTTTTCCATGTTTGTACAAAAAAATGCAAAAGTGAAAGAAAACTTACATGTCTTACCACTAAGGGAGACCAATATTATCCTTACACGATCCTTCCATTGAACATGAACCATCAAAATGCATGGTCCAAAGATCATCATTATCAGACAATTTTATCATCCCTTTTTCAAGAAGTGTAGGTTACCTATCACCTTCCTCTAATAATTCTTTAATCCTAAAATAATTGATGCCAATGTCCACAAAGGGAATTCTTTCTTCTTCTGGGTAAAACTCAATCATGTGAGGGACTTTTGATTCCTTAACAAGTTTGGCATCCTTACCATCAATGGGGAATGTGGCATAAGACATGTCACACTACATGTTACCTCCCATAGAAGCACTCCATCTTCTTGATAGCAACATTCCATAATTGGGTGGAATTTCCACCACTATGACACTCATTTTGAATTCCTTGTTAGGAAATGCAACTAACTTGTATGAGAGTTCTTTGATCACCCCAATTGCATGGACTTCTCTAGAATCCATAGCATAACACTTTCCATAAGAACTATCTATCTTCAATCCCATCTCCTTTATGATTTCAACTGGAATTATGTTGGAAGAGGCCCCTGAATCTATCATACAATTCTTTAGAATCTTTCCATAAATAATCAATGTTATAAAAAATGGGTCTATATTACCAAGACTAGTAACAATTGTGGTTCCTAGGTAAATTTGAGGGATTTAAGTGATCACTCCCTCAAATTCCTTGAATTTCAATTCTTTTCCAATCAGTTTGGGAAAAGTAGAAATCACTATCTCATTACAAGTTGTAGTAACACCATTGATAAGGGCTACCACCTTTTTTTTGTGTTCCTCAATCCTCACCATCTCAAGCAAAGGGAATGAAAAATTAACTTGTGAAAGCAACTGAAATATGTGAAAAGAAGTGTAATTAGGTAAATCAAGTGATGTCATACCTTGTTCCATATTGTTCTCCTTCCATTTTTAATTCTTCCCTTCAACTTTAGTCTTGGCTTCCTTCTTCTCAGGATTAGAATATTGATTTTGTGTCTTTGTCTTTACAGCAAAAGATATGACTTCTCCATCCACCTTTGGCTTTTCAATCTTCTTTTCCCAAATTTTATCCACTTCACCACCTTTGTCTTTTTCCTCATCCACTTTGTTCTCAATTTTTGATCCTTTGCCATTTGCATTTTTATCCTTAATGAAGACACTACTATCCTTACCTTAATCTCCACCTACAATTTAGTTTTTGAGGTGGTAATTACTTATGGAATGTGCAGCCAAAGCTATTGTTAGCTTTTCAATCTCCTTATCCGAGGGTCTTCTTAAAGGTACATCATCCTTAGCTATCTCTAATGTACACACATCATGATCATTTTCATTTCATTCATCAAAGAGAACTTGTTGGTGATACATACTGGCTCTTTGTATTTGGTTGTCCACATCAAGTTCATGAGACTCCTCTTTAAATGAGCAATCATGATCAACAAATTTAGACTTGCTCAAATTACATTCTTCAACATCATCATCATGAGAAGGATCATAACCTTCTAGTGCATCTTGTTCAAATTCCACCAATTTTGCAACTACACATTGGTGGCAAGAGTGAGGCAATTGGAAAACCATGCACCAAGGAATTTCATTAGCAAAAATAGTAGAATTCTTTTGTAGGGGGTCAGGTACGATATGATCTTGTATATTTTTTTGATTATTGTAGATTGGCTTTCCATTTTTTCCAATTTGTTTTATAAGGATAATATTGGAGTCTTGGGGGCTTTTCATTCTTTTGAAAGTGTGGTTTATCATTTCGAAGCCCCTTTTTCATGTTTATCCAATCTATTATTAACATCCTTCATAGAATTCAACACTTTGTCCAATTTGTCCTTAATAGAGGTTCCTTTGTCTATAGATCCTTTATCATGCCTAGGATTTTTTAGGATTTTCACATCACCCCTTCTCCCTACCTTGCCTAATCCTCTACTATTATTTTCAATGTTCAATGTATTATTGAAGGCCTCTATCAAATTTTGAGGGTCCTTATCTCTTATATGATAGCTCATTTTGGCATCAAAGGAATTACAATAAGTGACTAGGAAGGTATCATCATTTGGTCTCAAATTATTTGGTAACCTATTCATTACCTTTCAAAATATAGCATTAAAATTAGAAACCATTTCATTAGGCCCTTTGGAGATGTTGTAAAATTCATTCAACATAAACCTCAAATTGGTCTTGTCACCATACTACTCTCTAAAAAACCTTTTAAATTCCTCCCATGATCCAATGCTTCCTATAGGAAAAAATCTATACCATTCCCTAGCATCTTTGGTGATTGATTGCATGAATAATTTCATCATTACATCATCAACATTAACCTCAAATTCATCCATCATGTTATCAAAAGATTTCAAATAATCTTCTCCACTAATGGCATTGTTCCTTGAGAATCTGACCAATACAATTCTGATATCATCAAGGATAGGGTTTGGATAACCACAAATCCCATCAAAGAATAATTTCCTATATTTATTTAGCTACATAGGCCTCTTGGTAAATTGATCATTCTAGTTGTTATGATTGTCACCACCACCTTGACCACTAGATTGTGTGTTATCAGTTATGTCTCCACCTCCACTTCCACCGGCATCCTAATTTCTAGATTGATTATTTCTATTTTCACTACTCCCCCACCTTGTTCTCCACCCCCACCCCTATGAGGGGTATTCTCACCAGATTGAGTATTATGGGGT
>VDFB02271358.1:1233951672-1234097989 GCA_007258455.2 Sequoia sempervirens
CCAATGTTTTTTGTCTTTTTTTAGGACTTTTTTCCAATTGTCAAGATCATGTGTGACACCCGCTGCAGTTTCATGATAAAGATTTTTCCCCCAATCAGGTCCAAGACTTAGCCATTTTTTTTAAGGAACATGGACAAGATGCTACTAGTTTACTAGATGGATAGTCGTTAGGACTTGATGTCAATCGTTTATCCACTATGACAAGTAGGGTAGAATGTGGTGGCGATTTGCATAATAATGATGATAATACCTTTCATCCTAAGCCAAGGCAGACAAAGTGATAGTAGATGGCAGAGCAATGATTGATTATGCATGGCGCCTATTTGCCAGGTTTTCACCATGGTACTTATCCAAAGCGCCTGTTTGCCAGGTTTTCACTATTGAACAAATCATTTTTCTCTTTACTATTTTTCTTGACTTTTTTATTTTTTCAATTTTTTTTGTATTTTTGCGGTTTTCTGTATCCTCGCGTGCTATCGTAGGGTACTTTGGAGATGTAAAAGCTGTTGATGGAGCTCTGTCGAGTTGTTCTTCATCACGGTGTAGCCAGCTGATGATAAGCTCAGAACTGAAAGAAATATGATAATGTAAAGGGACCCAACGGTTTAGTTCAAACTTTCGAAGCTTTTTCTCCTCAGAGCAGTTCTTGGGGTTCGCATGGCAAGGAACTTCGTGCGTAATGTCAAATCGACCATAACCTTCTTATTGTAGCTGTGATAAAGACGGTTCTGATATGCCTAGAGATGGTTCAGTGAATTTTTCCTTCTTTCTTCCAGCATTTCTAGCTCATGCAAGCGTGATTGTCGATACTCCTCCTCATTAGTTAGACCTTTTCGGAAGATTAGCGAAGGAATTTTGATCTCAATGGGTAAGATGGCCTCAGCGCCAAAGACTAGGGAAAATGGGGTGGCTCTTGTAGGCGTACGAATGCTAGTTTGGTAAGCCCACAGAGCAGGGTTGAGTTGTATGTGCTAGTCATGGCCAACGTCATTGACAGTCTTTTTGAGGATTTTGAAAATGGTTTTATTGGACGCCTCAGCTTGACCGTTTCCTTGTGGGTAGTAGGGAGATGAAAAATGGTGTTGAATGTGAAATCCTCACATAACTCCCCAAAGCGTCTTGGTTTTTCTAGCCGGACGTCCGGGTTATGCGATGATGATGGACTCGCGGAAGGCCATACTGAAAATGATGTAGTTAAGGATGAACTTGGATATTTAGCGCGGTAATATATATCAATGGGATGGCTTCAATCCACTTCATAAAATACTCAGTGGCGGTAATAATGAATTTGTTGTCGTTGGAGGATGTTGGATGAATTTTACCCACGAGGTCGAGTCCCCATTGAGCGAAGGGCCAAGGAGAAGTGATTGGTCAAAGTTCTTGTGCTGGAGCATGAATCAAGTCACTGTGAATCTGACATTTGCGACAAGTCCTTACATATTCAATTGCATCATTTTTAATTGTTGGCCAATAATACCCAAGTCTTGTTACTTTCTTAGCTAGAGTAGGACCACTCGAATGAGATCCACATATACTGTCGTGCACTTCGCGTAAGGTCATACGCACTTCGTCGGTGTTGAGACATCTAAGGAGGGTGTCATCAAAACTATGGCGGTACAGGGTGTCATTGACGATGGCATACTTGGCAGATTTTTGGATGAAGGACTTCCTTTGGTTATTGGATAAGTTCAGTGGAAGGGTTTGGGACTTTAGGTAGTCGTAAATGTCCTGATACCAGGGAGAGTTGGGACCAACAAGTTCGCAAACCATTTCTGATTTTGGGATATCATATGCCAGGATTAAAAGCTATTCTACTAAGAACTCAAATTGTGACACATTTTGAAGGATGTCCAAGAGAGAACCAATAGTAGCCATTGCATCAGCTGCCTTATTCTGTACCCTAGGGATTTTTTCAAATGCAATCGAGTGGAAGTATGTCAGGAAACTGTCCACCATCCTCTTATAGGGAAGCAATTTCTCATCCTTTGTTTCATAGTCATCATTCACTTGGTTGATAATAAGCTGGGAATCCCCGAATACGAGCAACGTTTGAATTTTCTATTTGATTGCCATTTTGAGACCTGTGACTAGTGCTTCATATTCGACAATATTATTTGTACAAGGGAAAGTGATCCGGAATGTCTTAGGAATTGAATCCCCCTATGGTGTGATAAACAAGATTCCAGCGCCTGAGCCATGACTAGCATGAGACCCATCAAAATATAGCTTCCATGGTACCACCAGTTCTGTATGAAAAATAGACTCATCAGGTAAGTCAGTTACTAGTGGATGAGTGACTTGAATTGGCACATCTGCCAGTTGATCTGCTATTACCTATCCTTTTATTGCCTTACGTTTGACATATTGTATGTCATACTCACTTAGTATCATAACCCATTTTTCCAACCGGCTTGTTAATGTTGCCCGACTTAAGAGGTATTTCAGTGGATCAATCTTGGCAACTAGCTATGTCTGGTGACTGAGCATATAGTGTCTTAATTTCTGGGATGCAAAGACAACAGCAAGGCATGCATGTTCAATGTTTATATAGTTCAACTCATACCCTATTAGTGTGCGGTTGATGTAATAGATAGCTCGTTCTGTTCCTTCATGATCATTCTGTGCCAGTAATGCCCCCACTGCTGAACTAGTAGTCAAGATGTAGAGTATCAATGGCTTTCCATGAATTGGAGGCATGAGGACTGGTGTTGACAGTAGATAATCTTTGATTTTCTGAAAGGCTTCCTGACATTTATCTGTCCATACAAAGGGGATACCCTTGCGCAATAGATACTGGAATGGGTGACACTTATTTGCCAACTGGGCTATGAAATGCCGAATAGATTGTACTATGCCTTGTAAAGTTCTTAGTTCACTGATTCCTCTGGGTGGCGGCATGTCTATGATAGCTTTAACCTTTGCGGGATCAACCTCTATGCCTCTTCAGGAAACTATGTATCCCAAGAGTTTTCCTGATGTGACCCCGAAAACACACTTCTTAGGATTTAGCCGGACTTTGTACTCTTCAAGTCTCTTGAAAATTGTGTCAAGTACCTTCAAATGATCTTTCCTGGTTACTGATTTGGCCAATAGGTCATCTACATAGTCTTCCATTATTTTGTGCATCATGTCATGGAAGATTGTGGTCATAGCCCTTTGGTATGTGGCACCTGCATTTTTGAGACCAAATGGCATGACATTCCAACAATATGTACCCCATGGGCAAGTAAATGTTGTTTTGTGTTGGTCCTCAGGAGCAATGCGAATCTGATTATATCCAGAGAAACCATCCATGAGGGATAGCATCTCATATCCTACAGTTAGGTCAACTATGATGTCAATGTTTGGCAAAGGAAAGTCATCCTTTGGGCATGCTTTATTTAGGTCTCGAAAGTCTGTACATACGCGGATTAGTCCATTTGGCTTTGTCACCGGCATTAGGTTGGAAATCCATTCAGTGTAATCTATAGACCTTATGAATCCGGCATCTAGTAGTTTCTTTAACTCGGCCTTGACCAATAGAGCAACTTGAGGGTGCATTTTGTGCAACTTCTGCTTGACCAGTTTAGCATTAGGTAATAGCGAGAGATGGTGCAGAACCAGTTCTGGGTCCAATCCTGGCATGTCAGCATAGGACCATGCGAAGTTTATTTTTCGTTCTACAAAGAATTTATGAAATTTTGGTTTCTCTTCGTCAGTCAATGATGCAGCAAATAGGACCATCTTGGGGTCTTTTGCAGTTGAAATGTTATCCTCTATTGTGTCCTCAATAAGCATGGATGATTTCTCCTATTGCACGGGGAGAAAGTCCAGTCCTCCATCTTTGGGTGCCTCAGAGAAGTTTTCACCCGTAGATACGTCCTTTATTTTTACTATTTTATCGTCAAGAGGTGCCTTTCAGTTTTCACCTAGAGACGTTTCACTTTTTGTTTTATTCTTATTTTTACTTTTGTGACTAGAGGACTAAGCAGTCTCACCAAAGTATGCCGTGCAGTCTAAATCAATGGAAAATCCTGATTTGTGGTCTCCACTGGGTATGCCTTCTCGTAATCCCATAAATTCAGCAATTGCCTCATCATTCTGAAATGTGTCCAGCACTGGTGGTCCTTGTTGGTCCCAATCGACTAGGTCAGGGTAAACTAAGGAAATTCCATCGTCGATGTTGGTGAATTGGGGTGAGGATACAGACGTCATGTAGACGTGTTCAGTGATGTTGTAGATGAGATTATCATCATCCAACTCAACATCAGACTCTATCCAATATTCTCCTTCACTAGTGTCATATTCGTTGTCAAAATAAGGAGTGAAGGTTGTAGAGCCCTGATTGTCACTATCGTCTGATACTTTAGATGGATCACACGGAATGGGTTTAGATGATGGGTATGGGATGTCATGGGGAATGATAATGGGACGTTGACTATTTGGTGCTTGTTCAATTTTGAATTTTTGCCAAAACCGTTGTTTAGAGGTTAGTTCCCCTGCTTCGACAAACAAATCATCAAGACAACAGTCACTTAGGGATCGTTCTAAGCCAAATTCCCACTCATGGGAGTCAGTTTCGGTGAGGGTTTCCCTAGTAGTCTCGACACTATCCGAAGCATGTACTTGCTCATTTGAAAGTCCAAAGGTATGACGATCATCATTATCGGGTGATCCAAACCCTAATCCAAGATATTTTAGAATTTGAAAAGTTTCTATGGGATCCCTCTAGCCATTTTTATTTTTTCCTAGGCCACTAGTACCATCGTAGCCTTTAGCCTTCATGATGTCAAAACCTTTGCCATATTTTTGAACTGGTAATGGGGGTAGGGCGATAGTATCCTTATAGATCCATCCTGTAATGTCAGTGAGGTCTTCCTTACTCATGTCTCCCCCTTGATAAAAACTATTTTAGATGGAACTTTGAAAATTTCCTGAGGTTCCATTCTAAAACATGGCTGACCATAGTCCTTTGGAGACCTGGGCATTGTTGTTATGCTGTATGTTGTGTGCAGTTTGAATTCTCCATAGCCAAGGTCCTGGATTTTGACAGTGGATTCAGTCTTAGGGTTAGTGGGAGGTGGTGGTATGGTGGAAGACGTGTATGGTGCGGATGTGGAAGATGGTGTGAGTGTGGATGGGTCGATATATTTGGATGACGAGGAGCTAGGTGCTTCTCAGTTAATAGGAACTCAGTTTTCAGAGATACCCCTTAAGTTTGTACAATATTGGAAAGGGTCGGGGTCTCCATATATGGTTATTTCTGTGCCGTCAAATAGAAACTTGAGGCATTGGTGGTATGTGGACGGAACAGCTTTAAGGCATGAATCCATGGATGACCTAGCAAGATGTTATACGGTAGTTCCAAATCCAGGACCTAGCAAGTCGTGTCCACAATGACTGGTCCTACTCTGATAGGGAGAGAGATAACGCCACGTGAAGAGCGTTCCTCATCATCGTATGCTTTGATCACTATACTTTTCATTGGGTCTACTCACGCATCAGAGAACCCGAGAGCCTTAACTAGTTTGAGGGAGCATATATTCAATCCTACTCTGCCATCTACTAAAACCCGTCTAACTTTGTGCTTGTGGACAAAAGTTTCTATGTGCAGTGCATCATTATGGTTGGTTTTATGTGATGAGTAATCTTGATCCGAGAAGGTGACGTGGTGAGGCGTAGTAAGATATCCAACCATGGTTTCAAATTGATTGACATCGATGTCCTTGGGGACCGACAACTCTAGCAGGGTTTTATCTAGGATATCTTTGTGCACGGGAGAGATACGAAGCAGCTCGAGTATATAGATTTGTGCAGGAGTCTTTCCTAGCTGGTCAATGAGGTTAAACTGACTTTTGGGTTTCCATTGCTATGTGGTCGGGACAGGTTCTGGCCGTTTAGTAGATGTGCCAGGTTGTCTCTATTTAGCAGACGGGCCTGATATGGTGATTTTGGCTTGTCTAGCGGGAGGTGGACCAGCTATAGTGACCTTGCCACTGTGAGTAGTAGCATTACATTGGGGTGCTCTTCTAACCATAATGGTATTGATGTATTCATTGTCAGTTTGAACATTGTTTATAATAGGTCCACCAGAATAGTCATACTTGACTCGGGCGAAGTTAGCTTGATTCTGTGGACCTGACGTGGAAGCATTACAAGAACCATGGTCCTGCAGTGGATTCTTATGGATAGTATGATCTGAATTGGAGGAAAATTGAGATCCACCTACTTCAATCACACAACTTTCGATAAGATCTTGTATTAGGTTTTTCAATTGGTGACAGTTAGAAGTTGTATGTCCTTTTCCTTGATGGTAGTCGCAAAATGCATTATCATTCCACCATGCTGGTTTGAATTGTCCTGGGTCATATGGTTTTGCTTCTTGAAGTATGATGACCCCATTCTAGATGCATTTCTTGAGGACCTCCTCAATGGGTTCCCCCAAAGAAGTGTATGTGCGACCCTTAGGAAATTGTCTCATTTGATGGTATTGTCCCTGATTGTTTTGACCACTTGGGTTGTTTGAATGAATATTGGGAGGAGGTGTTAGTGTCGTTATTGGTTTGTTTTTTTGTTGAACCCCCTTTAGGGCCAGTACAGGACCCACAATGTTTTCAGCCTTGGTGTCAACAATGTCATCATTTGTAACGTGTTTATTTTTAACCCAATACTTGTTTTTGTCGGTGTTTGGATTGACATTTGTGTTTTTGGAACCATATCGCAATTCTCCCTTTGCGATAGGGCTTTCTCAATCTAGACCCATTTTTCAACTAAGTCTACGAAGTTTGTGCAACAATGTACTTGTAATGCATATTTTAGGGGCCCAAGAAGTGTTTGCACGAACATGTCAACCTTTTCCCTTTCGGGTATATCAATATGACATCTACTAGCTAGACTTCTCCATTTCTGAAAGAATGGGATGAAAGTCTCACCAACATCCTCTTGCGTGAGATTGCACAAGCTAGTGATAGAGGTATCCATGTCAATGTTGTACGCGTAAGTTTTTATGAATTTTCTTTTAAGCTCATCCCATGTTTAGATATCCTTTTGAGTGGAAAACCATTCAAGGGCCTGACCCACCATACTTTTAGAAAAAAGTCTCATCAAGTATGTTTGTTCATAGGCGATGTCCATACAATTGGTTGCAAATTTGTGAACATGTTCAATGGGGTTTGTCTTGCCTCTATATTTTGTGAAGTTGGGTGACACATATCTCGGAGCAAATGGAGGCATGTATAAGCTCATGTCAAATGGGTGTACATTTAGGTCATATGATATTTCCAATTTCTGACCTAAAATGTATATGTTTTGGATGGTTTTCTGAAAACCCCTCACTCTTGTTTGGAGGGCGTCCACAACAGGGTCGTTTATGTTTCCATACTTTGGATTTCCTAGTACACCATAGGTCCCTATTTGTTGTCCGTGAATATTGGTGTATTGTTGTGGTGTGGATTGCTGTGATATGTATGACATATGTGGATTGGTGTGTTGTTGATATTGGAAGTTATGATTGGGTGTATGTTGATGAGTATGAACGTTAGATGAGTAGGTTGGGATGTGTCCCCCAGTCATGTGTGTCGTTATTTGGGGGATGTGGTGACCATGAATGTTATGATGTGTTAATGGTGCCATGGGTTGCGTTATTTGGGCACCTTATGCGAATTGTTGGTTTGGCACAAGGGGAAGGTTTGTATTTGTACCTTGGGGGGAAATGACATGTGACTGTGTTGTCGTGTTAATGTTTGGTTGTTGTCCTTGGATAAAAATGCATCCCTTGCCCCCTCCCAAAGGATTTTGTGAAATACCACTGAGCGGATATGTCAAAGGTGTACTCATGGTAGTAGATGGAGCTATCAAGGGGGGATTGTTGTGACTTGACGATGCCCCCGTGGCATTTACTGTCATGGTATTTATGTTATTGGAGGTGTTTGGGATGTTGGAAGTAGCATGCACTGTCGTTGTAGTGTCAACAGGAGTATTGCTCGTAGTGTTTGGAAGTTGACCACTATGTGAAATGTTATGTACGTTGTTGTTATTAGGGTCAGGAGGTGTCACATTTATCGTGTTAATGTCAAATCCTTGAGGTAATTTGGCTCCTTCACTCAAAATTATAGCCAAGAATCTGTCTCTTCTGTGACGGACCATTATTTCAATGAAGTGAGAGGCCTCTGGGTTTTGTGCTATTGCCTCTATGTTTTCCTGAAGTATTTGACCATATTCATCTCTTTGCAAGTAGAGCTCAAATGTACTGTTTGATGAGGATTGTGTTGTCATTGGAGGTGGATCGTTTGAATTGGAAAATGGATCATAAAAGGTCCAGTTTGGATCACTTGTATGATTATCAACAATGGACATGGGGTCTTGCCGAAATTTTTCCATTTGTCTTTGTTGTTTTTGAAGTCTAGTTTCCACCATAAATGATATTGCTCAAATGAAAAGGAATGACAACTAAATGATGATGGTATTATGCGAGATCTAAGTTCAAAATGATGACTAGGATGACTAATGTTTTGAATCTTTTTGTGAATAGGATATGCAATGTGCAGACCTAAAATGCACTTTTAAGACAAGGGTATCTAAGCACGCCTAAGCTCAAACTTTGGTTTCGATTTTGGCTACTAAAGGACTTTGTTGAAAATGACAAGGTGACAAGGTCTAAATGACTAGTGAGTTTTCCTAACTAGACTTTTGAGTTGGAAAAATCTCACAAAGAGGACAATGACTAAAAAGGGGTTTGATAACTTAGTCCAAAAGAGCCTAATTTTGAAAGCAATGTTGTTGCAAATTGTGCTGAGGTTTTCCTAATCCTAAGTATACAAAAATGTGAACCTAGGGACAACCTAATGTCAAATGTATGCAACTAAAATAATGAAGGATGCAACCTATGGCTATGAATGCAGACTTTGAGCAATTTCAAGTTTGGTTTTTGACAGAATCTTCCAGGAAATAGTGTTTGATAGATTATTGACAAGATAAAGACTTCAAATTTGACTTTGGATGAAGTTTTAAATAGTGACAAGAAAATAAGTCATTTGAGATGTTAGTTGCGTCGTGGTTTTGCGAATGCAGCTCAAGTTTGCAGATGCGACTCGAAACAGACAAGTGTGACTCGGTTTATCAGATTTGACTCGATGATAGTCAGTTGCATTACAATTTTGCACATGTGGCTCTGAAGTGTTCCAATGCGTCGCGACGCCTACAGATGCAACATTTTGAGTATCAATTGCGTTTAACAAAGCAATTGTGGTTCAGAAAATCACTTGCAGTTTGACAGATGCAACACAGTTTTGTTTCCAATTGATTTTCTTGTTGTTTTGATTGCAAGTTTGATATGTTTGGTGTTGAATATTTTTTTTGGAGCTGTGATGAAACCAGAAAGCACTTGACAAACACAGTGTTTTGAAAAGTAACCAAACACACATCAGATAAGCACAATCCTAGGTTAGGCCATGACAGTATTCGCTAGATTCCAGCGAGTTTCCCCAACCGCATATCTGTAGCGTGTGAATTTAGAAGCTTGGCTGTCGGGCTCCCCCTTACAGTGCACTCTCTTCTCAAGCCAACCAGCTTCCAACCCCATGAAACTCCCATGGTGAGCTGATCACCTCTACTACAAACTGCGAAAGTGTGGATGCCTTCACACCGACCGGTGTTGCGCTAGCAAATAGAAGGATTTTGGCTTTCTATACAAGAGTTTTTAGTTAGGGACCCCCGTTCGAGTGGCCATACATGGGGCAAGAGATTAATCACCATTAAGGTGGCACTCCAGCCTAAAGAGGTTAAGCTCAATAGGGTTTAAGGGAGTACAACTCCGTCCGTATGACACATCCACACAAGCAACCTTAGGTTTTCCCTTAAGGTTTACATTTATATACCGGTCGGGGGTAGCTTGGCTTTAGCTCTGTTGCCAGTTTGAGTCATGTTGGGGTGATGAAATCCCCAGGCAGGCCCAATTTCTAGAGTTGGTAATCGTTTCTCTTACACCCAAGATCGCCCAAAAGCGCGAGGGGAGAGGATACTCCGATATACCAAGTCAGGGTAATAACAAATAAAAATGGGTCTAGTTTTTTGATCACGAAGTTTTCACCAAGTGAGAGCATACTCACCTACCATCTTGAAAACATAGTCAAGCAAAGAAGACATGAATGTTCTTTTTATGTGCACCAAAGTTAAATGTTTGCTAATCTATGAAAAATAAGCACAATGTTTGTTTTATTCCATCTTCGACATTCGAATCTGCAGAGAAAAGATTAGTAGTTTCTCTATTAAATGATCTTCGACACACAAGTAGTAACCGCCACACGCTGCAAACGGTGATTAGTAACACAAAACCCTAAGCTAGCTAACATGTAGAAATGAAAAACCAAGAAATCAGAGGACCAGAAAAAAAAACTAGAAAGAAACCAGCAACCAGAAAAACCCTAAAATCCAAAAATCAGAATGCCAAAAATGAAAGAAAATTTTTACCAGTCGAATGCGGCTCGATAGAGCAGATGCGTCGTTCAGGACTTCGAATGCAGCTGAATTTGTTAGATGCAGCTTCCCCGAGGTCGATTGCATTACGACAGAGCGATTGTGGCTTTCCCATTTGCAAATGCATCGTGACACATCAAATGCGTCATGATTTAAAAAAAAACGGTTGCGTCGCTCCATACCTGTACCTGCAAAATAGCAGAAAACACAAAAAAAATGTATGGAAATAACCAGAAAAACGGAGTCGGGTTCACCAATGTAACTGAGGGTAAATTTCTGGATTTAATATTAGATCAAATGAATGAATGCAAATCATAAATGATAATAAAACCCCAAAGTTCTATAGAGCACAAAGGAAATTAAACAATAGAATGAGTATACCTGTTTCTCAAGATTTCCATGATTAGCTCCATAGCACCTTCTTACTTGCTGGATGATGTTGCCCTCAGATTCGTCATGCAAGCAATCTGCAAATGTCTAAGTCCTACACCAAGCTTTGAAGGATTTTAAATATGCCTAATGACTATGCCTATGACCATGATTGATAATGCCTAAATATGCTAAGATTTGATCAAATAAAGATAATAAGTGTTGAAATTGCTATGAAATCTAAGTGTGCAAAATGCCTAAAATGTAATGTGTCTATATAAAATGTCAGCGTGTATGTGTGTAATCGAAAAGTGAGAGGAAAATGGCATTTTATAGAAAATGTCATTTTGAATGGGCGGACGAGATTAAATGATGATGAGAACCTAAAATGAGAAGTCCAAATTAAATCTGAGAATCCCTAATTAGGATTAGGGAAAAATCATTAATCGAACGGTCAAGATAATATCTCAGATAATCGGAGCGACGGTGGAGAATAAATGAGATAAATGAATTAGAAAATAAAGATTTTCAAAATTGATAAGATAAAGACTGAATTGAAGATCAGATTTGGCAAATCGAGAGTCTACCCGATTACTTGATTTTTGGAAGATTAGTTTCCATTTTGAATTGAGTTAATTCAAAATATGGATTTTATGAGATAATAAATAATTGATTTTCCAATTATTTTCCAAAGTGAATTGTCAGTTAAGATTGTGACAACATTTTAAATAATTTAATTTATTTAAAATGAGAGGAATATCAAATTGGCAATTAAATAATGAAATATATTTATTTAATTTAGCAGATAAGATTAATTAATTAAATTAATTAATCAATTCATTTAATTAAGACAATTAGTGACATATTAAATAAATAAATAAAACTTTTTTATTTAATAATCAAGAAGAAATAAATGACAAAGGGGAATTAAATAAATTAAGAAATTTATTTAATTAAGGGAACTTAGACAATTAATGATGTATTTAATAAATAAATGAAATTTATTTATTTAATAATCATGAAGAATCAAAGGACATGAATTAATTAAATAATTATGAATTATTTAATCAATAGTCGAATGTGGACCAAGGACATAATTAAATGTCATAATTATGCTAGGACAAAAGTGGTAAAAATGAAGCTTGCAGGCCTAGGTCATTTTTAGGTGTCTACACTTAAGTCTCTTATTTTTTGATGCAAAATTGTATCTTACCTGGGATATGACCAACTCAGAGTCAGCAATCACCTTAAGCTTTTTATCCCATGTTTTTTTGCCAATCTTAACCCTACCAGTAAAGCTTCATATTTTTCCATGTTTGTACAAAAAAATGCAAAAGTGAAAGAAAACTTACATGTCTTACCACTAAGGGAGACCAATATTATCCTTACACGATCCTTCCATTGAACATGAACCATCAAAATGCATGGTCCAAAGATCATCATTATCAGACAATTTTATCATCCCTTTTTCAAGAAGTGTAGGTTACCTATCACCTTCCTCTAATAATTCTTTAATCCTAAAATAATTGATGCCAATGTCCACAAAGGGAATTCTTTCTTCTTCTGGGTAAAACTCAATCATGTGAGGGACTTTTGATTCCTTAACAAGTTTGGCATCCTTACCATCAATGGGGAATGTGGCATAAGACATGTCACACTACATGTTACCTCCCATAGAAGCACTCCATCTTCTTGATAGCAACATTCCATAATTGGGTGGAATTTCCACCACTATGACACTCATTTTGAATTCCTTGTTAGGAAATGCAACTAACTTGTATGAGAGTTCTTTGATCACCCCAATTGCATGGACTTCTCTAGAATCCATAGCATAACACTTTCCATAAGAACTATCTATCTTCAATCCCATCTCCTTTATGATTTCAACTGGAATTATGTTGGAAGAGGCCCCTGAATCTATCATACAATTCTTTAGAATCTTTCCATAAATAATCAATGTTATAAAAAATGGGTCTATATTACCAAGACTAGTAACAATTGTGGTTCCTAGGTAAATTTGAGGGATTTAAGTGATCACTCCCTCAAATTCCTTGAATTTCAATTCTTTTCCAATCAGTTTGGGAAAAGTAGAAATCACTATCTCATTACAAGTTGTAGTAACACCATTGATAAGGGCTACCACCTTTTTTTTGTGTTCCTCAATCCTCACCATCTCAAGCAAAGGGAATGAAAAATTAACTTGTGAAAGCAACTGAAATATGTGAAAAGAAGTGTAATTAGGTAAATCAAGTGATGTCATACCTTGTTCCATATTGTTCTCCTTCCATTTTTAATTCTTCCCTTCAACTTTAGTCTTGGCTTCCTTCTTCTCAGGATTAGAATATTGATTTTGTGTCTTTGTCTTTACAGCAAAAGATATGACTTCTCCATCCACCTTTGGCTTTTCAATCTTCTTTTCCCAAATTTTATCCACTTCACCACCTTTGTCTTTTTCCTCATCCACTTTGTTCTCAATTTTTGATCCTTTGCCATTTGCATTTTTATCCTTAATGAAGACACTACTATCCTTACCTTAATCTCCACCTACAATTTAGTTTTTGAGGTGGTAATTACTTATGGAATGTGCAGCCAAAGCTATTGTTAGCTTTTCAATCTCCTTATCCGAGGGTCTTCTTAAAGGTACATCATCCTTAGCTATCTCTAATGTACACACATCATGATCATTTTCATTTCATTCATCAAAGAGAACTTGTTGGTGATACATACTGGCTCTTTGTATTTGGTTGTCCACATCAAGTTCATGAGACTCCTCTTTAAATGAGCAATCATGATCAACAAATTTAGACTTGCTCAAATTACATTCTTCAACATCATCATCATGAGAAGGATCATAACCTTCTAGTGCATCTTGTTCAAATTCCACCAATTTTGCAACTACACATTGGTGGCAAGAGTGAGGCAATTGGAAAACCATGCACCAAGGAATTTCATTAGCAAAAATAGTAGAATTCTTTTGTAGGGGGTCAGGTACGATATGATCTTGTATATTTTTTTGATTATTGTAGATTGGCTTTCCATTTTTTCCAATTTGTTTTATAAGGATAATATTGGAGTCTTGGGGGCTTTTCATTCTTTTGAAAGTGTGGTTTATCATTTCGAAGCCCCTTTTTCATGTTTATCCAATCTATTATTAACATCCTTCATAGAATTCAACACTTTGTCCAATTTGTCCTTAATAGAGGTTCCTTTGTCTATAGATCCTTTATCATGCCTAGGATTTTTTAGGATTTTCACATCACCCCTTCTCCCTACCTTGCCTAATCCTCTACTATTATTTTCAATGTTCAATGTATTATTGAAGGCCTCTATCAAATTTTGAGGGTCCTTATCTCTTATATGATAGCTCATTTTGGCATCAAAGGAATTACAATAAGTGACTAGGAAGGTATCATCATTTGGTCTCAAATTATTTGGTAACCTATTCATTACCTTTCAAAATATAGCATTAAAATTAGAAACCATTTCATTAGGCCCTTTGGAGATGTTGTAAAATTCATTCAACATAAACCTCAAATTGGTCTTGTCACCATACTACTCTCTAAAAAACCTTTTAAATTCCTCCCATGATCCAATGCTTCCTATAGGAAAAAATCTATACCATTCCCTAGCATCTTTGGTGATTGATTGCATGAATAATTTCATCATTACATCATCAACATTAACCTCAAATTCATCCATCATGTTATCAAAAGATTTCAAATAATCTTCTCCACTAATGGCATTGTTCCTTGAGAATCTGACCAATACAATTCTGATATCATCAAGGATAGGGTTTGGATAACCACAAATCCCATCAAAGAATAATTTCCTATATTTATTTAGCTACATAGGCCTCTTGGTAAATTGATCATTCTAGTTGTTATGATTGTCACCACCACCTTGACCACTAGATTGTGTGTTATCAGTTATGTCTCCACCTCCACTTCCACCGGCATCCTAATTTCTAGATTGATTATTTCTATTTTCACTACTCCCCCACCTTGTTCTCCACCCCCACCCCTATGAGGGGTATTCTCACCAGATTGAGTATTATGGGGTTGGGATGTAGGAATGTAATTGTAGAGGTATTATTCATGGCTATTTAATAGGAAATATTATGAGATGTGGATGCATTAGGGTTAGGAATTAAGTAAAGTAATCCTCCTTTCCATCTTATCATTTGCAGCTTGAATTTGCATCTTGTATAATTCCTTTTGCAAATTTTCATTAAGCAATTATAATATCAAGATTTCTAGGTCAAGATGTACATTTGAAGGGATGGAACTATTTTGAGAATTTTTGATAGAGGTATTTGTGATAGAGATGCCCTGGTTTTCCTTTGGGATGACTTAATTGAGCTAATCCATAGGAATTTTCCCTATATCTATAGGTTTTGACTTTGGCATAGCAACAAGGAGGTCTGAGACTTTGGTTGCTACTATAAAACTAGTATAAGTGCTAGTAGCAATTGTTCCAATAGAGGAATTTACTTATAGGCTTTCAAAGACTTCCCTAACAATCAGTTTAGAATAATCTTCAATGGGTGGTTCTTTAATCCACCATTTTTCTCAGAGATTCTACCTTTCTCCTTAACTAATATCTTTGGATCATGGCATCCCTTATCTTTTGCTCTCTTTTTTGTTTCTTTTTTTCTTATTCAACTTAGAAAGTTTTAATGCCTCCTACTGGAGTTATGTGATATCATTTATGAATTCATCACAATATTCAAAAGTAACTTCATCTTCATATTTATTAGGAGTATAACTCATGAGATTCACTAGTTTAGTTTGTGTGGGGGGCTTAGGAGTCCTATCTCTAGACCTCCCCCTAGGATTGAAGTTTCATTCATTGAAAATAGAAGCAGTTCTAGGATTAGCCTTTCTAGCTAACCAATTGGGATCTAATTGTTTATCCTAGAAATTCCATCAATGTACAAGTTATTTTGTAAATTTAGGAGTGGGGATATTTTGGTTACTATTAGGAAAATTTTCAGCAAGGGTTTCTTCATTATTACCAGGCATACCAAACCTATGTACTTCCTTATCTTTTATAGCTTCATTAGAATTTGAACCTTTAGGAATTGGAGGATTAATAGAATTACTTGTTTGAGCATATTTTTCCTTCCATGATACTTTGGATTTGCAAGGAAACTCCTCTTCAAGCTTCCTTTTAGGATGTTTCTTCATGTTGCTTTTGGTTCCTCTCATTTTCTTCTCTGCAACTTCTTCTTCTACTCTTCTCACATTCTTAGAATGCATGATTTTGCACTGGCATAGGGACTCAGAGTCACCACCCAAAAATTGATGGGAATTTGAAAATAGTTATGAATTTTGAACATATTTGTGAGAATTCATGCATACAGAGACTCTTGAGAAAGAACTTTGACAACTCAGGGAAATTTTGACAAAGGAAAAAGATAATTTCTTGAAGCTTTGAAAGACTAACCTCACTTTTAAAAATGGTGAGATAATTCAACAAAATTTCTCATGAATAAAAACATATTTACAAATTATTATGACTCTACACATCAGATCTCAAACTAGAGACACTTCTTAATATTGTTCCCCAGTAGAGTCACTAATCTATTAGTTGTTTTTAATGAACCAAGTTGATCTCACAATTTAGCCTATTTAATTTCCATCTTCCAATGGTTAGCTAATTGGAGGAATTTTGCAACGAATGTGTGAAAGATTGCAAGGCTTTCCTCCTACACTTTGGGCTCTACAAAACTTGGGAGGTTGATACCATAATGTATTTAAGATCCTCTATTCCAATTAATCATATATATTGTAAATAATAGATAAGGTATACTTGAAGTTGCTTTGACAATTGAATAATTGCAAAGATCTGGAAAATCCTTACATATTAATTGTAGAGCATGATAAAATTCAACTTGAAATAAATTTCAATAAAAGTTTAAAGATTTTAATGATTTGAATGTATTTGTTGTGAAAGATCAAGGATAATTCAACATAACACAAATTTTAGAACAATTCCTTAATTCAAGGTACGACATCTGATACAAATGCAAATAAACCTTGACAAAAAATGAACACTTAGCATTACAGAGCTTATAGAATATTGCATTACAAAATTCACCTCAATTACTCAAAACCAAAAACTCATTATCATATCCTAACATTAAACCACTTAAACTTATGGTTTCAATCCAAGAAATTTGACAAATCCTTTGAATTTGAATAGAGACAAAATCATACATTAATTTAAAGCAATAAAGATCACTGAAACAACCATTGAATATTTCATTGATAATTCAAATAGTGAATACATCAGGAGAGAATTGGCTCTAAAGATATGCCATTATTTATATTCAATGCTAGTGATGTTATAAAAAATCACTTAAAGAAATACAACTCATAACCTCAATTGCATAATCTATTCTATTCTTTGTATTTTCTCGTTACAAAATTTTCTCTAAGATCAATCAACAACCCATACAATTGACCTTGAATTCCCTTTTATAGAAACAAGGGAGCAAAAAAAAGCTTTGGGCCAATGTACACAAGTCATATTTTTATTTGACACTTACATTTACATTCAAAATGTAGTTATATTTTCTAAAATTCAAGGGAGATGCTCATATGAGAAAAAAACAATTTCTCATTCATTGATGAAGATGTCTCTCACCTTCCAAAAGGATCTTTAGTTAGTGAAAATATTCCTTCTACAAGCTACAATTTTCTTTCCACATGCTTCCAAAACTTGAGAATGAAAAGCATGAAATACGGAGAGAAGAATACACCGAGCCACTTCCATGTCTGTAGTCCATGTCATCAATTTTGAATTGGAGAGAATACAATATCTGAATGTTGATATATCTAAGGCATAATTTGTACTAGTTCTAGGCCATGTATTGCATTTCTCCTACTGCAACCATCATTGTTGAATACATAGGATCAAAATTTCACCACCATTATGCCACTGTAGCAACCTACATGTCCAATATATCAACATAATTGGACTTCTAAAGCTCAAAATCTTCCTTAGAAGGCCAATTGAATGAAATAACCTAGTCTACTTTTATCATGTATGGGGTGTATTTAATTACCACCTGGTTAGCCTCTTTGTTAAATTCTTCAAGGAAGATTCTTGTATGAGAGAGCCTATCCATACTGTTCTTTAGTATCTCTACATCAATTCCATCACAACTTAGCTTTCCCTGAGTTGCTAGCGCTTTGCTTGCTTGATCCTTTCATTCCTATAAAGATTTGACTTCACCATTTTCATTAAAAATATCTACAAGTATACTAAAACTCCACTCAACAAACCTTTTAACCAATTCCCTAATCTTCATCTCTAATGGTTCATTCAACCCTTGGAATTCCTTAATTGCATTCACAAGTTTGAAACTTCGGTGGCTGATTGGCATCATGTTTTGATCCAATGGCTATATTTCTCAGTTGACTGAACCTAGGGATCCATTTGTGCATCAATGGAATAACAACCTCTTTATCCTTTTCAAATTTACTTATTGCATAAAACATGGAGAAGTGGTTTGAATTAATGTTAATTAACCTTCTTTCAATCCCTTTTTCAAATGTTCCAGTATGATTGTCAAAATCTTCAAGTTGCTTAAGTGATTTAATTCATCAAATTTTTGACACCTCGCCTCATAAGTCTTAAGCTTCTCCATTAGATCTTCCTTTGTTATTTCTTCTATAAGAGGTGCATATGATGTACTTGGAGTTGATTGTGAAATGGGCACATCCTCAAAACTAGGGGCTACAACATCAATTAGGATTGGCGGAGGTGAAAGAATAGGACGAGATGGAATTTTCTATTCTGGAGATGGGGGAGGAAGAATGGATTCCTATGATGGGCTTGGTGTATGCATTGACTAAAACTTCTCCTTCAACAATGAAATTTTTAATTGCATATCAATAATTTTCTATTGTCCCACATTGTACTCAACCACTATATCATTGTACTTTGTTTTGAACTTGTCCCTCTCATTAGTTAGAGACTCTATTATGGATTTGGTGAACTGAGATACATTAACATTCAATGTAGCTTCCTATATAGCTAGTGTATTTGATACTCTTTTAATAATCAACCCTCCTCTAATACCTATAGCTAGCTCTGCAACATCTATCTTTTTATTATTTGGGGCTAATGCCTAAATAGCCAATGTCTCATTGGGGACTAAATACCGATCCTTGTGTTGGAGCTAAAAAATCCACTTTGGTTTTCACATACCTTCATCATCATTTCTCACTTCATTTCTATCATACTCTCCATTCCCATAGCTATTTCATAATGTTTGACATAAAAAATAAATTTTCCTAATGTATATAGCTCTCAGACCTACCATTGTAAATAAAATAAAAATTTCTAAGTAATTCCCCTTCCCAATGTGTTACCTTGGAAAAATGTGACATATCGGCATAACAACACTACATTGGAGAAACTCTCATCATGGTCTCTTCGATGAGCCGATGGAGGAAAATCACAAAACACACACTAGTGACAAAACAAATTTCTATCAGGTGGACTCATAACATAGTCTCCCTGATAGAATGACAAAGCTAACTAAGGTGAGTCCATCAGATTAAGTAATACATATCAGCAAGAAATGCCTTATTGTTCCCCCGATATCCCAAACAAGACATATCTAATACACTAATCCTTATCGAGGAAAGATCACATGATGCCCTACTGATGGATCAATGCATCACATAATGAATACCTTAACAAATTCATAGTGGGATATAATATTGAGGAAACATAAGGCTATTAGGCTAACAGAAAACTAGGTCCCCCCAATGCAATGATGAAAATTCAAAAGCAAAGGGTATCATAAAGAATGATGTATATTAGAAGGATAGGAACAAAGGTTCCCCCAATGAGCTGATAACAAATGAAGAGAAAAATCATATCATAAGTGATCAAGTATAAGCTAAGGAAAGGCATCAAAGAAACTAAAGTGTATTAGGGAGAAATTATCTGGCATCCCATCGATACCCCAAAGGAAAAATAATGACAGAAAGGTTCATCAAGGAGAAAAGTGGATATTGGTGGGAGTAAAATCATAGTCCCTCTGATATAATGGTGGTCATTGTTTTCAACTAATGTGATAGCGAAAGACATCAATGAGATATTCAAATTAAATGTTCTCCCCAATGACAAGAAAGAGAGAAAGTGTGACATTAATGAGCCAAAGTTGAGCAATGTATACCTCAAATTGATCTCATTTCTATCATTGAAAATTGGAGGAGCCTACAGAAAGTAGGAGTGGAGAAAAAGAGCTAGAGGTATCCCATTGCTGCAAATTCAAAAGCCAAAGGCAACAAGTGTGACACAAGTATACAAAATCCAGCTAAGAAGTTTCTTTGAAGAGTTACAAAGAGAAGCTAGGGTTCTAAACAATGGAAGAAATCTCAAGAACACCAAAGAATAAGAAAAAAAAAACAAAATCTAGGCTCTTAAATCAAAACTTAATTGATCAAAGTCCTGGGTCAGGGTCAAGGCCTAAGAGGAGTGCATAGTTAAATCCTTCCATGGTCAATTTGTTGGATAAGCACAAAAACTTAGGGGATGTATGGACACCACCAAGAAGATATGAGTTGTTCATGTACCACTATAGAAAATAATATAGGTTCCAACGTGTCTATAATCCATGGAAAATGAACTTGGGGAAGTTAGTTGTACCCAATGTATTCATCAATGTAGAATTGGTTAGAGAACTAGCTACAAAGTATAACCCCAAATGTCGAGCAATTAAGTTACATGATGATAATGAACTCATCATTGTCTCCAAAGACTTCATTTCCACTATTTTTCAATTGGATTGCTCTCTAAATTTACCATTTACGATGAAAGACCTTTTGATAGAATATCACCATATGGAAACTAGCTATAAAAGGTGGAAATTACCCTTACACAGGCCCTAGGAGGAAGGAAATCAACTCAAAAGGTTCTCTAGCAGTGAACACCCTCCCTTTCATGAAGAATGATTTGAGCAATATTTTCAATATACATATTACACTACAAGACAAGTATTGGGAGTGTAGGTTCTAGCTCTCATGTCAATAGCCCCAATGGTCCTGGTAGTAGATGTACAAAGTCGAGATGCTAGACCATTTGATTATGCCAACTATCTAGCCAATGCTCTAAACCAAGGACTGGAGAGAATTAAAAATAATAGTGATTGTATTAACTTTAAACATTATTAACTATTCATGTACTTTCTTTTATATGAAGGACAAGCTTGAGGGTTTTGGGGAGAAGAATTGAGGATAAGGGATACAGATGAGGATGGAAACTTCAAGCTAGTTTAGATGTGGACCTCGATATGGGATAGTAGATATGGGAGATCCAATTATTTATACTTTGAGGAGTGCTTTGTTAAACCCTTACTAAAATTATTAGAGAATCCATGTGAAACAACTTGTCTCTTGAAGTACAAAGGTTTCTCAAACCAAAAGAGAAGGATCCCAGGAAAAAGGTGAACCATAATTGGGGAGATTGGTACACATTTTTTGATTGCATAGTAATCAGAGCATATGGGTTTGAGGGAGCTCCACACTTGTTTCCAAGAATAGTTCCTAATAAAGTCGCTTCTTTAGAAATTATGAGATAGTTTTCCAAGTTAAATTCTAAGCATCTTAAAGGAATTATGCCTATCACTTTGTGTTTTGGAGATTTCACAATTGTTTCTAGTGAGGGATATGAATAAATTGATAAGAAATTAGCACATTACAATTTACCATTGGGGAATGAAAGGAATAATTTTGCTTCAGAGAACTTTTTCAATAAGGAAAAACTATCACAAGCACTATTAGGGAATGAGCATCATTTCTTTGTGGATGATGTAATTAGAAATTGTGATGAAGCTGTGACAACACAGAGGATGGTTGTATACAATAGAATCATGTTGGCAAAGGCATGGAGGTAGGAGAATAATCCTTCATATACAAAAGCATTCAATAATGTGCAAGACCCTCTGGAAGGAGTTGAGCATATGATCCCCCATGAGCATGAACTGACTAGAGATGTACCCCAATGATCTTTGGGACACATATGGCAGCTAGCTCTAGAATGCAAGCTGAGAATATGGAACCCCTCAATTATATGCCCTCATATCCTACCCCAAAAGTATGTTTCTCTATGGATACTACCATTAGTGTAGAAAAGGATGAAGGGGAAAGTGATGAAGATGAAGATGAGGTTGAACAAATAAATTCACCCATTATCACACAATATGAGTCATCTCATGAACAAATCATTGTTAAATTCAAAGCATCAAATGAAATCTTTAATGATGTGAGAGTCCGGATTGGTCAAGAGTTTATTTCTAATAGTGAATTCTTCAAGACTTTAGAATTTAGATCATTTGTCTATGAATACAAAGGTAAAGTGCTCAGAAAAAAGATGAAACACATCACTCCTGAACAAGAGGTAGCTACCATGGAAGAACTAAGAAAGGAAGTATATCAAGAGCTAGAAACTATCACCCCTGAGAGAGGAAGAGAATTACATCGAGAGGCTAGGGTCTTTCTCTTACTAGGATGATACATTATTTTTGCTATAGTATTTGACAGCTTCTGGAAAAGAGAAGATACGACACTGCACCTAGTAGAGGAGGCTAGTGACAAAATGTATTCAGGATTGGGTTACAATCTAGATGAAGCTACATTATTGATTTGGGTACTATATCCCCATGACAAGAGACCTTCCATCATTAGTAATCCAAGTCAAGTGTTTGGGAATCTCTTGGTACATATAGTGGGAGATACTAATCCCATTGAGACAACATAACTAAACATAAATGTGGCTAAATTCAATAAGTCTTAGGTTGAAAGGTTGATAAGAGAAAATGAAAAACTAAAAAAAGAAGTAGCGAGTTACAGAGGTAAGTTACCCTCCTCTTCTTTATCAAAATTGTAATCTTCATTGATTGAATGTGAGAATAAATTATTAGATGCTATGGAAGACGTCATCTACTGGAAACATTTCCATGAGAAAGCCCAAAAGAGATGCGATGAACTAGAGATAAAAGTTAAAACCATCAAGTTTGAGATGATCTCTAAGATAATTAAAAGGAGGTTTGAGAAGGTTATGAACCAAGTTGATTGCTATTGGGAACTCCTTGTGAAAGTGTCATCTACTTTTCAAAAACGTGAGAAATTCCAGGAACGTGTGGATGAAAAGAAGGAAGAATTGATCAATAAGGAAGTCATGAATGGACAAATCCTCCATAGGTATAATTAATTAATCAATTGACATAAGGAGTATCTTTCCAAGATTAAGACTAAGCTTGATGACTTTGACCAACCATTAGATATCTCATTTCCCATGTTTTTTGATGGTGAAGGAGGACTTGATGGACAAGACCATTGGAAAGATGAATTAGCTTAGATACTACCACAAGCTCTTGAGATAATCAATGATGAAGAGAGGGTATTGGACAATACTCATAAGTAGCTTGAGGGAATAATTTATATGGAATATAATATGATGGATTCTCTATCAAATAGCAACACTCACATCAAGGAACATTATATCAAACACTTTTCATAAATGAGCCTGTTCATCACCAAAACTTAAGGAGCCTCGAGTTTGGAGAACTAAGTTTGAGTTGAGGTATGCAAAGTGATCGAGAACTTAATCATGGGAAGGAGAACTTTTCCAAATCCTAAGAGGTCACATGTTCTCTACAATGAATAACAGAGTGAGTGTCTTATCTATTGTTATTTCCTAAATCAATTTATTTATGTTTAAAAATTATAATTAGTTAAGGTTATGAAAGGACATACATTTTTGTGAATAGGCCTCAAGCTTGTTGCTTTCCACATGGAAAGGGAAACTAGAGCCCGATCAAGGGATCATCATTATCATCACCATCAGTAGTAGTAGATCATTAGTATAGCATATTCCATCCATCCATTTTCATATCTCAAAAATTCTACTATTAATGTACATCTTTTGAAGCAATATAATGGAGAAGACTATTCTTAATTGGTGAATTTATTGTCATTGTTCAACTGTTGTGTTAACTTTCATGCTTATATTTTGTCATGCTATCTCCAAAGTGGTTCTCTTAAGTTATTCAAATTTATATAATTTGTTAGGAAACATTTGTTGTTGTTGTGTGGTTTCCTTGTTGGTTTTTGGTTGGAGTGAATTAAAAACCTTTTCAAATAATTTACTTTAATTGGTTCCTGTCAAGGATTAAAATCCTTTTAAAGTGGTTGTTCTAATTGGTTTCCCTCAAACTAAGAATTAAAAATCCTTTCATGTTGTCATAGTAATTTAAGGGGATAACACTATGATTTATAAAGAAGAGTACAGTAGCTAACTAACCTACATCTTTGTACAAGGTGAAAACATTTAAAAGTGCCCAATAGTTAGAATTAAGCTGAGTAGATCCACCTATCCTAAAAAAAAATCTCCATCCTCATAATCCACCCATCAACTCTATTCACCCAATAGATTAGGCACTGGCCAACTTTAGAACATTTTTATACAAATTCAACTCACACTCTTGATTATTCAAACACTTGCATTAGGAACTAGTTAGTAAGCTTTGCATCTACTTCACACCCACATGGCATAGTGAGTAGATTGCCAAAATTAGAGATCATATCCAAACACTTAAATCTGCCTTATCACTTAGGTAAACCTACCTTGGTTTAACAGAGCCTAAAGAGTAGGGGATTATCAATCACATTTTCCCCATTCATTATCCAAATACGTACTAAGAGATTGGCACCCGATTAAGGTTCAAAACCCACATTTTTGAGACCTAACACCTTGTGAGGAAAGTGTTACTTCCTATTTAGTGGTAAATATTGGGGCATCATGCCTTCTGACTATGTCAAAGGAAATGGATGATGTAAGGTCCCATTCTAGAAATAACAACACGCCACTCTTTCTAACTAGTTCTTTTCCTCAATTGCAATGATATTTTGATACTTAATCCTCATCTCTTCACAAAATATAGCATCTATAACTACTTTTTGTAACTCAAGGCCTTTACTTGCTTTCATCTCTACACTCATAACATATTCATCCTTCATAGCCCTCCAAACATATTCTTGAAATGCTTGTGCATTCACAAATGTATCAATTGAATGAAAACTAGGAGAATTTTTAGCCCAAGAGGTGTGAATTGCACTTATTGGTTTGATGACGCACATAAACCCTAGTTTGAGGACACCAAGAACTCGAAATGAATTGCAACAACTTTTGAATTCCTTAGAAATTCTTTTGTTATCAGGAACAAGCTTTAAAATTGGCTTTTATGGTGAATAAAGCCCTCAATTTGGCATATAACCATCAACTCCACCATTATTGCTCAATCATGCAAACCAAAACTTCTCCATGATGTCCATTTTAGCAACTTTGAATTTCCATCATAGATCTTTTCATGAACTAGATCGATGTATGGCCTACATGAAGTCAAAGAAATTTGAACATTTTACCTTTTTTTGACTCAACGCCCACTCAACCATTATCTCTCCATGTGTACATCTTTTTCATTGGCTTCATGTCCCCACTACACTTTACAAGCTGTGAGAGATTCCACATGGCAGCCACCTGCTAGCCCTCTTAAATTTGTAAGAATTTGATCTACGGTCACGGTTTAGCGAGAAACAACCTAGATTAACCCAACAACCTTCAAGATGTGTTCCCTTTAATTCATAAGCCTATGCCCAGGCTATTATCCTCCTTTTATGATGAATGGTTGAGATTAAAACATCTCATAAAAAAATTATACTCATGTTCTAAAACCACCTTAGTAGCACAATCTTTAATGTTTCCATAGTCGCTCAAAGTATTTTACCAAATGTTTCATGCCTTACATAGTCCCTTCAATGGTGATGATGGTGCCACATGGCATTCACCCACTACCCTATTGAGAGATGAGATTGGCTAGTGGGTTGCCCATGGAATGGCAGGGAATGGTCAAGATTGATCCACAAGAGTGCATCCAAATAGTTGATTCCTTAACCCTTCATCACCAATGCCTTTGAAGTTTGTAGGCCCTGCCATAAGGAGGACATATGTCACTCTGACAGCTGGTCCACTGAGAATTTTAAAGGATTATTTTATTGTCGTGGGCTAGCAGGCAACCAATAGGAACAAAGGGGTGGGCCATCCCGACCATGGCTTAAGCATTTTAAAAGACATGTACATTTAGTGGTGACTTAAGGGGCTATTTGTTAGGTTTAAATGTAAAAGGACTTAGGCGCTTCATGGAATAAGACTTAGGATAAAATGGAAAAATATTTAAAATATTTTTAAACCAATTTATCATGGACATGGTTAATATAATTCAAATGAGTAGTGATCAGTAAGCTAGCTGATAGGGGACAATGAATGGATAATTTATTTGACTTAGGTTGTAACTTGGGAAACCAAGAATGGGCTAGCATAAGTCACTGAGTGATTAGAAACTTCACAAATATTTTCCACATTTTAGGGTTTTTGAAGGATTTAAGGCATGAAAAAGCCTTAGAAGACAAGTAAAACAAAACCCTAAGGCAATAAAACACCATCTCAGAACCAATGAAAAGCCAAATATGGACCTGAAACCTAGTGGAACACAAAAATTTTAGGGGTTCCACCAAATCTAAGTGTCGAACTAGCTTTGGTGTTGGAGTTATATTAATACCTCCTTCATGAAAGTCAATTCTCTTATCCTACCATTTAAATTTCTTGTGTACAAACAACACTGTTGAGTATGGGGCTCTTATCGCAAGATTATGTGCAGCCTTGTCCTTAGGTGTTTAACACATTCGCATATATGGAGACTCTCATTAAATCATTAAAATTATCAATGGGCCCTATCAAGCAAAACATGATAAGCTATCCAAGTATAAAGACCTCACATGTTAACAATATTAGAGCATTTCACATCATACACCATAAAAAATTCTCTGTGAAAGGATACTCCACATGTAGATGAAATGAAAAGTTTTGCTTCACTTGTATCTCTCAATGATACTTCCTCAAAATTCACATTTTTTATTCACACTCTCATAGAACCATCAATAAATGAAAAAACAAAAGAAATAATGGTTGCTAATATTGAAGTTTCCAATGAGTGTTATGCACTAATATTTAACTATTTAAATGATATCATCTTTCCTAAACCAACCACTAAAAACACTAGGGCTCATATATAGAAATTGACAACTTGTTATACAATATTAGTCAATGTGTTGTATAGGAAATCATTCAATGGTCTTCTCTATAGATGTCTAAAAATATCTAATATTTCTTATGGCCCTTGAGGAAGCTCATGTGAGGTGCTTGCGGGGGGCATTTTGGAGGAAAATCTTTGGTTAAAAGGTTAATTCATATCAGTTATTACTAGAAAAACATGGAACAAGATTGTTTAATCATGTCAAGAAATGTCACAAATATCAAGAACATAATAATTTGATTCATGCTCTTGCATCCAAACTTTGTGCTCAAGTTACTATTTGGCTATTTTTAGTTTGGGGTTTGGATCTAATTGGGAAGATATCCCCTCTCTCATCCTCAAGACATATATTTATAATTATTTCCATATATTATTCCATGAAGCGGGTAGAAGCAATTCCTCTTCATTCCACAATTGCTGATGTAATCTATCATTTTATTTTAGAAAACATTATTGCTTAATTCAACATTCCTTTAGCCTTAGTTTCAGATAATGGAACACTAATTAAGAACAAGGAAGTTAATAATGTTTTGCACACATTTCACATTCAACATAACAAATATTGACATACTCAACTCTCTTATGCATTGTGGGCTTATCATACAAGTATTCACATGTCTATAGGAAACACACCCTATAACCTTGTTTATGGAGTTGATTCAATAATGCCTCTAGAGTTAGAAATTCCTTCTTTGTGAGTTTCTCTTAGTGACCTTATTGATAATGATGCTTATAGGGAATGACATTTACAGCTTGAAATGCTTGATGAGCATCATATTAATGCTCTTGAGAATCTTCAAGCCTATTCTAAAAGCATGTAACATAAATATACTAATAATGTCATTCCTTGATCTTTCAACAAAGGAGATTTGGTGTTATATGAAAATAAATGTAATTTCAACACTGCTCCTAATGAGAAAGGAAAGTTAAGCCCAAATTGGTTAGGACCCTATTGCATTGATGAAGTCTATAGGTCTGGATCATATAAACTTAAAGAAATGGATAGTACACCCCTAAAAGAACCTATAAATTTTGTGCATTTGTATAGATATTACACTTAGAAATATTTTGAATAGTGTGTATGTTAAAGAATGTTGTTAGATTAAGTAGATAGTTTTCTATTTCATCTCACATTGCTTCATTCTTGACAAATATTTTTGAGTGTGTCTTGAATTATTTTGAGTAATCATTCATTTACTTAAATTATTACTTTATTTTGGATACTATTCAATCATGTGTTTTTTATGTTAAATTAGATCATTACATGCATTTAATTCTTACAAAATTAGATCATAAGGAAATCTAGTTTAACATGATTACACTTAGCCAAAAATGTAGCATCTAAGTAGACATAAGTGTTTAATTAGATCAAATTAATCACATAACAATTAGATGATGGAGAAATTTATTAAATAATCTCATCTAGATTGTTTAATAGATCATATTTATGTCTAATGCATAGAAATAAAAACATACTCATATATATATCATAATATTCATGTACATCATAGTCACCACATTAGTAAAATGTGGTGCATCATAAAAAAATACATCTAGGTAGGTCTATGGCTACTAGAATCCTTGGGGCTTGGTGGTAGTACTCATCATGAGATGGTGGATCAAGAATATCCTTTGGACCTAGTTTTCTCTCGTAGACCCACTAGTTGGCCTCATGTACAAGTGTTGTGGTACAATCCTACTCCATCTGAGCTCTCTCCTGCTTGATCTGATTCTCTCTCCACTCGAACCCTACTTAGTTCCTCATATAGAATAGCCTACACATCACTCTTGGTAGGAACTTGAGTGGCTCTAAGCTTCTAATGTGAAATCCTAAGCTCCTCATGTGTATCTTAGAGCTCCTTATAGGCATCTCTCATCTACTTCTCTCTGGCCATGACCCAATCCTCTCTATCTCTAACCTCATCAATGGCCCTCAAAGCATCATCATAAGATGTCCTCCACTAAGATAGAGTCTCAAAAAAATCAGCATGGTTCCCCATGCTCAGTGGTGGCCTATGCTTAGCCTATATTAGTTGGTGTGGGGGCATCAATGGAACCATGTCTATTGTGACTCGACTAAAGAAGTTGATCCAATTTTGTATACCAATCATAAAAAGATAATATGACATAACTTAGAACAAAATATAATACATAAAAACATCTAAAAGCTAATCATATAATAGAGAGAATCTAATAAGCATATCATCACCTGGATCTCCAACCCACCAATCAAGATCTTGATACAACACTATGGGTGCCATATCGAGAATCCTCTAATGGGGATGGTGGTGTGGCAGGAGCTACATGGATGCTCTCTCCATGCTAATGGGACTAGATGCACTTTGTAGCTACAATATGTGCTCAAGTGATGTGAGGGTGAGATCTAGGTCTCTCCTTGGGAGCATCTGTGGCCTCTACAGGCTCCTCATGATCCCCTCCTACTAGTTGTGGATCATCATCCTCCTCAAAATACTCATCATCAGCATCTATAAAATCCCCATCCGTATTCTCTTCCTATCTCTCATCCTCTCAATAATGTGGCCAAGGCCAAGGATCACTAGTAGGATGATCATCAAGAAAGACACAAGGAATTCATGTATGTTAAACAAACGCAGGACAACTGAGAGGGGGGGTGAATCAATTGTCACATAATTCAAACTTAAAATTTCAATACTTATCAATTCCAAAACCACACTATTCTATTATTAAGTAAGAGCATGAAACACAAATAAAAGAAAGTAAATCAACATAATGAACACTAGATTTTTACGTGGAAAACCCAATGAGGGAGAAACCACGGTGAGGGTTAGCTCATAATATAAAGATTATAAAATGAATACAAAGGCTCACTACCAATGACTCATTGATCAAAAGAGGACTCACTTTCCAAGTACAAAGGCTCACTACCTACAAAAAGGATTCACTGTCCAAAAAGGAGGCTCACTTCCTATAGATACAAAAGAGAAAAATATCCACCACAACAATTAACACACATTCCTAGGATTGCAAAAACCTTTAGCTCACTACCTTCAACACAATGAAGAACTATTGTCACAACTCACTCACACACACACACACTTCTCTAATTATTTGTGGCTCAATTTCATCACTTTTCATCACACTGTCATACAATTCTTCACAACTTGACTTTCTTTTATACCATCCTCAACCTTAGAAACTTTCTCCAAGGTCGACCACAAATATCTCATTTCATAAATTCAAAATAGGTCGGCGACTCAACATTCCCATGGTGAAAATGAATGAGAGTGGACCAATAAAAAAACATTTTTCAAGATAAAAAATAATAGCTTAAAATAACCACATGCTTCTTTAATTAAATTTTATTCTTCGAATAAAGTGTAAATGCGAGGTCTGCCAAACCTAATGAAAACACAAAAGAACATTGATGTACACACTTCCCAACAAGAAGATGACACACGAGTGCCATGACACACTTCCTTATGCACAAGAATACATCTTAGAATCTTCCAAATACACTCATAGCAAAAAAACAAGCTTCAATCACTGAACACCTTTCACCAATCCGTCCAAACTGTATAAACTCACACTGAAATATTGAGACATAACTTCTAGATCACCAATCTTCAAGCCTCTTTTCCATAGCATAGAAAAGACCTTCACAAGACATATTCCAGATCCACAAGATCTCAAATGAAATAGAGGAGGACTGCAAAGAAATAGTATTTCTCCCAGTCCACAGATAACCAACTATGCCAGAATAGTTCACATACCGGTGAACGCAACTTTCACATACCATCAAACTAGAAGCTAAAACTTAGGACATATCACCACTAAATCACCATTATCAAACCTTCATATCCACACAAGCATAGGATCAACATAGGAGAAATGTAGATCACATACCAAAGCACATTCTGAACACTTTCATCATTCTGACTTCTCTTCTTCATTAATTTTCTCAAAATCACTTGGAAACTCATCAACCCAACACCATAAAGATAGCTCCATGTACTCACAAAATGTCAACAACATCTCAGCTATACATGTATAATCTCAAACATACTGAACTATGTTAACATCAATGACAACGTTAATGACAACACCACCAAAACTTGCTCATACCTGCAACAATGTGGTCCTCCACCACCCATTAGATGAAATCATCATGCCAACATCATCCTTGTTAGAAGTTGGACATGAATCTTTCCTCTCATCCTCTGAGTCACTATGAGTGACTTTTGTGAGTGTTGGATGATGAATGTATTGTGGTCTAGCACCACTATGTGTAAATATTAGGTATGTAGGCCGCAAGATGGGTGCTATCTAGAGTTGACCAAATTGTCTCATCACTTTATCATAGTAAAATGGAATAATGATATAATCATGTCACCCAACTAGTAACCTATCTCATTACATCCTAGCTAGCTATTGTGTAAGACATGGAAACTACTATAGAGTCCTATATGGTCTCCATATGATGACATCATCCTCTAGACGATCGAATTTGACTCTCCAGTATGATAGATCTCCACACTTCCAGGGTCACCTAAGGGTTTAATAGAAGAATTGTAGATAATCGTATGGTGTAGGATCAAAAAATATGATAGGCATAGTACATGTGATATGCTTGAATTCCCATGCTTGGAGAAGAGTGCAAAGGACTATGCTCTAAACCTCCTGATAAACAAAGAATTCAAGATCATAATACAAATGTGCCAGCATGCTCTATCCCTAGGCATAAAATGTTTGATGCTCCTCTATTACTTGTATAGTGTGAACCATCCCTCCATCAAGGTGTGTGCCTTGTCCATCGGGTACAAGGGCTTAGGTGATGATAATGCACATGATCTAATGAACCAATGGAACATTAGCATGAAGGATCCCCTTAAGCTCGATGCAAGCTCTAGGGTTAGTGGGAGATATGCGGTGGCCAGTGCAATGCTGAATATCATCTCTCATTTGTCAAGGAGTCCTAAAATCATCAAAGTGAACAACCTCACCCCATAAGGGAAATCTAAATATACAGTGTATGTACTCGAGCATAACTGTCATTTCCCCTATTAGGAGATGAAAAGTGGAAGTGTTTGCATTCCACCACTTGATGATTTCCATCAGAATAGCATCATGATATCTCATTGATGGCATGAGATATTCCAAAAATAGTCCAATAGTGTGCAAATTCTACTCATCCTCCAGTGATAGTTGGGTAACCTACTCTCAGAGAAATGAAAATAAGTGACCTCCTAAATGTTGTTGAGCATGTGGCAAGACCTATATACAAAAATAAGAATCATCAGCCATACAACAAAGGCAATAACAAAGCAGTCAAAATTAAAGCAACTATAATGCAATACATAGGTGCCATTCTAGGATAGGGGTGCCATCCTAGGTTAGGGTGTCATTTTGGGACTAGGATTCCCAAAGTGGATAGGGACACTATGCTTTCTAAGAAAACCTTGAAAAATGTGTAGAATAATGAAATAAATAATAATGAAAAGGAATCAACAACTCACTGTCAATCCCACTGTGCCTCATGTAGTTCCCTCTCATAGAATCTTGAGCCTCAGGGGTTGGTATGGTCATCAACTTGAAATCCTTGATCCTCAGTGCAATGGTATTTCTCTTTATAGACCTTAAAAAATAAAAGTGAAAATGATAGAAAAAAGTGGATTTTACACTCATATATAGTAAAAATATGTACTTGTATATATCACTCAATTCACCATAGTGGGGGCTAGAAAACTCCGATTTTGATATTTTTTGTTGCATTGGATTCATAGTTCTATCCTTGTCCATATCTAATATTTATTGTTAGTTGGTGTTGTGATCTCATGATCCTATCACAAATGTTTACATCACCAATTTTAGCAATTTTATGTGGTTAGATTACTACCCTGATTCCACCACCATAAAGTAAGTGAAATCAAGGGTCATACATCTACCCTCAAATTTGGTTAATCACAAAATTTGATATGTTTTATTAAAGATGATTTTTGAATACCTAAAAAAATTGGTTTTATAGGATGCAGTTCCTAAAATTGTGGTTTTGTAGATGACTACATTGGGGGCTTCATTCTCCCATTCATAAATGATTCATAATATCCATATGAGTATCCTTTTTATATGACATGATTTACTTTTAGTACTTTAGTGTGCATATGTATGTAGTGTCATATGGCTGCTAAAGTGGTGGCTAAATGTAGCATCATAAATTGTACTCCCTTGTAGGTGACCCTTGCATTTATGTATTTTTAACACCTCTTAACTAGGCCCTAATCTCCTAAATTATGCATTTTGAGGCCTATTTTGTCATTTTTCCAAGAAATTGTAAAGCATTGAACAAATTCATCCAATTCATATGTCAGAGTAGCCATTTTAACATTAAAAATTCAAATTTCAAATGTAATCTTTTGGGATCTAATTTTTGGGAAATTAGAGAAATGCATATAAATACCTAGTATTTTCACCTTTTCAAAACTAGAACACATGAAGAAAAAATAAGGGAAGAAAGGAGAAGAAAGAGATCATTCCACCACATTTTAATTTACAAGTTTTTAAGCTTATTTGCATATTTTGATCAAGTCTTATGCCATGATTGAAGATTGATGCCAATAGAAGAGGATGAAGGATTCTAGGTTTGGGAGATGCATTTGGCTATTTCCTTCAACCTAATGACTTGTTTCCTAGTGTTTTCATCTTCAAGATTCACTCTATTTGTAGCCTAAAGCAAGGTATCATTGTATTTCAGATTTACTAAGGGTGTTTTACTTCTCCTAAGGTAGATCTTGTCATTTTCGTATAGGAATCTCTCTCTAACACACATGATTAGGGTTTCTTTGCATTTTATCTCATAACAACCTTAGACACACTTAAGGTTAGGAAACACACACTATTTTCTATCAAATCTTTGGCTATTGTGGAGGTATAAATACCAAAAGGGGCTTAACTAAGGCAAGATCCTATATATCCACCCCCACCATCTCTTTTCCATATTTGTTATAGGTCTAGATGTAAAGATGAAGTTTTGTAGGGAAGGAAATATAGAGTAGAAAGAGAGGTACACGATCAAGTTTTCAAGTTCAAAAAATCCCTACAAAGACCCATACACCTAGGGGTGACTTAGTCTTATTACAACACTTAGATCCAACTTTTGGTGATAGGTACACAACCCTTTACAATTCCTCGATCTTCTTGTAGGTTTCTATTTCAGTCTATGTATCATAGGAATCTTGTATTTTTCATATTAGGTTATATTTTTTAATTAGGTTAATCACAGAAAATCATTTCTAGTCCATTTTCAAGGCCCCAAGAATGCAGATCCAGGTCTGATTGACTCACCTTTAGAGTTGAAATTCAATCTATTCACCTTGTTGATTTTCATTATAATGTACTTTTTAAAAAGGAATATAATTGACCCTAGGTTTTGGCATTAAACTTTTGTTTCCATTTTTCACAAATTACAACACCTCATTTAGCATGGAAGCTATGGAAAGAAAGAAACAACAATTTTTTTAGGGAAAATGAATTGAAGTTAGAACAACTTAGCCTTGTTATCAGAAAATGTATCTCTAAAAATTTTAGTGCCAAAATAAAAATAAAAAAGACCCGAAAAATAACTTGGAAGAAAGGATAATTAGGATGTGGAATCTTACCTATAAAGTTCATATTAGAGTTAATTTTTCCAAAACCAAGAGGAAACTAAATTTTTGGAGGAGGCCTAAAAAGGGCTAGATCAAACTAAATTTTGATATTGCAACTAAGGGTAACCCTAGTCCAACAACTGTTGGTGGATCTTGAGAAGCAATGTAGGAGACCTAATTGAATTCTCTACTTCCTAGGTAAGAAATTAAACTATTAATGAAGCATAAGATATAACTATTTGGTGGGGACTGAAAGGGGATCTAAGCAACAATATTCATAAGCCTCACATAGGAGACTTTAAAATTTTCATAAACCTACTAAAGGGTGACATGACACCTTCATGAAGGTCGGTGGACCATATTATAGAAGTGAGAAAAGACATTAAGATTTTAAGGAACTAAAAATAAGTCATACCTACATGAAAGAAAACAAGTCTCTAGATGCAATTGGAAATGAAGGAATGAAGGTGTTAAGGTGGAGATCTTGGTCAACTCTTTTTCAATTTCCTATTACAATTCAAAATAAAATACAATATGACAAGATGTAAGAAAATGAGTAAAAAAGAGTGAAGAAAAGAAAGAGAATATTTAAGGACCTTAAGATGATGCAAAATCCTAGTTGGAGAGACAAGAGAAATTACTAGAGGATAATTTAATAAAATTAAGGTAGATGCCTTTTCTAAAAAACCCACATGAGGGACAAGATTGATGAGATAAATAATCCTAGCTCAAAAACCTATCAATTATTGTTGCCCTAATATGCCATCTCTAGTCCTGATTATAATCCCATGATGACTTGCATATCTCAAAAGACTATTAAAAATATCAAAGTTGTTGCAAGTATGAAGGAAGCATGAAGGTGTTGTCATTGATGTCAACTAGTTAACTGGTTTTCAACTAGTTACTATTGTCATTGATGGATGATGGTTATTGACTGCATATGTTGAAGATATTGAGAAAATTGTATAAAGGAAGGTTTTAGGTGTTCATTGTTTGCTCTGGGTTTTGTTGCTATGCTAGTGAGGATTTGAGGTATTGTTCATGGTTTTTGGAAGCTACTATATCCAAATTTTGGGTTTTTAGATTGTTGTACAATGCAAGATATGTTCACCAGTTTTGAACCGTGCTTTTCTATGTATTTGGCTTAGGTTCGAGAGAAATGTAGTTGCTCCAGATTTCTTCTTTTTTGAGTCTTATGACTTGCAGTTCTTACAATAAGTTGTTGAGATTGTGTCAAAGTTAATTTTGTTATTTGGAAAGATTAGATCATGTTAAGGTTTTGATGTTTAATTTTTTATGTGTTTTACATTGGTTTGGCCAAATTTGTGTTTAACACTACTTATGAAGCTTATGGAAGCATGTTGAAGCATGTGTTTGAGCCACCCTCATTATAATTTCCACCTTAGAATGTTTTGGCACTGATCTAATTTGAATTTGTAAATGCAAATGGTGTATGGAAAACTTTGAATAAGTTTCAAAGTTGAAGATGGTATAAATAGAAGTTGAGATGGTTGTGAAATATATAGAATGTAAGAAAGATAGATGCAAGTTTGTGCAGATTAGTGTGAAATCAAATTGTTGAGTTTTCAGAAGCAGTGAGCTAAAGGTGTAATCTATCGTTCATGCATTTCTACAACTGTTTGAGTGAGTTGTGGAAATATTTGTTTCATTCAGATTGTTTTCTCTCTGTAGAAAATATCTTCTATCTTCTTTGTAATTCTATGGTAGTGAGCCCTCTGAGTGGTTAACCCTTGTTGGATAGTGAGTCATGTTTTGGCAGTGAGCCTTTGTAATCAGTTTTGATATTCTCTATATTGTGAGCTAATCCTCACTATGGTTTTTCCTTTATTGGGTTTTCCACATAAATCTGGTGTTATTGTGTGTGTGTGTGTGTGTGATGTTTTTTAGTTTTTGGTTTTTCACTTAATAATTAATCATACTAGCAAAGTAAAGGATTTGTGATTGATCTAATTTCTGATGGAATCTCTAAAAGTTTTATTATGTTACAACTGATTGACCCCCCCTCTCAGTTGTCTTGTTCAACAAATGGTATTAGAGCTTGGTTCTTTGGAGAGGATCTTAATCACTTAAGGAAGGTCCAGGATGGTGAGCAAGATCACTTTTGAGTATCTAAGGTTTGATGGAACTAATTATGTTATCTGGAAAATAAAGATGGAAGGATATCTAGAGTACTGTGGATATGATGTTGAGAAGGCCTATAAGACTGCTTACACTCCTCCTACTAATGGGTAGATTACAACTAATGAAATCAAGATGCATGAAGTAAACAATAAGGAAAAGTTCATTCTAAATAATAGTCTTTCACATTTTGAGTTTGATTAAATTTTAAAATTCAAAGACTGCTAAAAAAGTCTAGGATGCTTTATAAAATATGAACAAAGGAGATGAAAAGGTTAAAGAAGCAAAGTTTCAGAATTTGGAGGAACACTTCGAGATCTTGCATATGTCTAAATATGAGAACATTAAATCCTATGTATAGAGGGTGGATGAGCTAGTAAGTGGAATGTGAGGACTTGGTACTACAATAGATGAATCCTAGATTATGAAGAAGATTCTTAGAACTTGATGTAAATCAGGGGTAATCAAACTCAAAACAACCTTAAACAAGTGTCTTTGTTCATCAAAAAGTGGGTTTTCCTTTCAAACCCTCATTCTTGCTTATAACCTTTCGAAAAGGAATTTTGGATATATCTTTTGACTCAAACCAAATATATACAAAATAAGACCCATTTAGGATACCCATTTGGACATTCTTACATATATCCAAAAATAAAGTAGGGTTGCTTTGTATGTAGGACCTCAAAAATTGACTGTCCTACTTCTGAGAGGGTTTTTTTTGGACCGTCTACACAAATACAAGAAAATTTTCATTAGTAACTCCATCAAAATGAAAAAATATGAAATATACTCTAAAGGGTTTTTTAGATACCCTCAAAAAATAACCTTTCACCAATTTTTGTAGATTTTTGATGGAGGGAAGAAAATATATGGAATTTTCTTGTTTGCTGGAAACCTCAGGGCAGATTTAGACTTGTTGTTACAAAAAATGCTATAACTTTCTCTAAACTTAATGAAATTTAACCAAACCAAAACCAAGTAAAAGATAACTCAATTATCTTTCCAACCATGCCACGTGTAGGTCATACAAAGGTTGTACAATTTTGTACCACGTGAAAGAACATGACTGCTATAGGAAAAATGCACATAAAATAAGGGTTTCATTTATCAAAACTTCTAATACATAATGTTTTATCATCCTTTCATCATCCTAACCTTTGTGTTGACCATACAATTTTTTTTTAAACATTCACAACCATTTTCTAATAGCTTTCAACCAAATTTTCAACTTACAACCATTCATATTCCAACCAAACTTCAATTTGACAACAAAATGCAAAAGTTATTTTTTACAACATTGTGCAACTTTGACAATTTCTTACATCTAGACCCTAAATCACCCTTAATGACTCAAAACTGACTCAAACACATAAGAAATTGTCTTAAAATAACTTATTATATTCAACCAACTCAAAAAAAGCAAAAGATCAACTTTTGATCCTTTGGGGCATGGAAGCACTATGGGTGCCCCTGCACCATACTCCCAAGGGGAAGAAAAACTCAAGTCTACTTGAGTGCAGGTTTTCTCTTTCTTCCTAGTCTTCCAATTCTTCTACAACTTGCCCTTCATCTCTACAACTTTCCCTGGATCCTTTTTCTTCTTCTTGTACCATCTCTTACTAAGCATCTTCTCAACTTCAAGGTACCAAAATTTGAGTTCTCATTCATATGCCTCAATACCATAATCTATGTCTTTATCTTCATCATTCAAATACAATGTGTCAACATATTCATCATCCATAAAATCAAAAAATACAACCATTACCTCGATTGTTTTGGTAACATCTTTTTCGCCATAGTGTGTTATATTTGTATAGTCATCTTCATAGACTGTATGCACTTCTCCTCCTTCTTTATACTCTTTTCCATCTTCATTTCCATTTGTTGCACCTATAAACACATACTCACTGAAAGGCCTAGTTTCAAAAACACATTTTTTTTGTCTCTTCAGATGCTTCTAGCACCTTTCCTTTCAACATATCTTGCAACTCATCATTCCTTGTTGTTGTCCTTCTTTTCCTTCTTCTTTGAATGGTCTTCTTGATGGACCACTGAACCTTCTTTCTTATTGGTAAATGCTAACCACTTTCTTGTTCTTCCTTCCCAAGAAACTACTGCATCTCAAGATTGATTATTTCTTGCATTTTTTCTTGAATTTATTTCATTTTTTCCAAGGAATGCCTCAACTCTATTATCTCTTGCTAAATATTAATTTGTTTTTCCTTCCCATCCTTCTTCTGCTTCTCACTTTCCTCTCTTTTTTTCTTTTGTTGCTTCTTGTGTGGTAACTCCTTACTCTGCAAATCTCCATGGATGAATCTTCTCAACTCTTTCATTCTCCTTTTATAATCAAGTATCTTACACCTTGTTTCTTCTCAATGCTACTTTTTTTCTTTGTGATGCCTCACCTTAGGCCTCTTTTTTTCCCCTCGGCCTAGTCTTTTGGTACCTAGGCACTTCCTTCAACCTATAAAATAAAAAGATAATACACAAACTCCCAAAATTTTATTTCCTATATATTTTGGCTCTGATACCAATTTGATGTAGAGTAGGGGTAATCAAACTAAAAACAACCTTAAAAAAGTGTCTTTTTTCATCAAAAAGTGGGTTTTCTTTTCAAACCCTCATTCTTGTTTGTAGTCTTTCAAAAAGACCTTTTGAACATATCTTTTGACCCAGACCTGATCTATAGAAAATTATACCCATTTAGGATACCCATTTTTTCATTATTACACATGTCCAAAAATAAGGTAGGCTTTCTTTGTATGGAGGGTCTCAAAAATTGACTGTCCTATTTCTAAGAGTTTTTTTTAGACTATCTACACACAACTACAAGCAAAATTTCATTAGTAACTCCATAAAAATGAAAAACTATGAAATATCCTCTAAAGGGTTTCTAGATACCCTCAAAAAAGAGCTTTTCACCAAATTTTGTAAATTTTTGGAGGGAAGAAAATATATAAAATTTTCTTGTTTACTGGAAATCCTAGGGTAGATTCAGACCCGTTGTTATGAAAAATGCTATAACTTTCTCAAAACTTAATTAAATTTAACCAAACCAAAACTAAATGAAATATAACTCAATTATCATTCCAACCATACCACGTAAAATTCATACAAAGGCTATATATTTCTATACCATACGAAGGAACAAGACTGATACAGAAAAAAATGCACAAAAAACAAGGGTTTCATTTATCAAAACTTCAAATACACAATGTTTCTTCATCCTTTCATCATCCTAACCTTTGTGTCGACAATAAAAGTCTTTTTTAAACATTCACAACTATTTTTCAATGGATCTAAAACAAATTTTTAACTTAAGACTATTCATATTCCAACCAAACTTCAATTTGACAACAAAATGCAAAAGTTGTTTTTTACAACATTGTGCAACTTTGACAATTTCTTACATCTATACCCTAACTCACCCTTAATGACTCAAAAATGAATTGAACACATAAGACATGGTCTTAGAAGACCTTATTACATTTTACCAACTCAAACAAAGAAAAAGATCAACTTTTGACCCTTTGGGGGCATGAAAGCACTGTGGGTGCCCTTACACCAAAACTCTCCCTGATGCATACAGTGAAAAGGTATATGCTATTGACGAATTCATAGATTACAATACTTATACTAAAGATTATTTATTGGTAAATATAACATCTTATAAAATTAGAAATCCTAGCTTGAGAAATGGATTGAAGAAAGAAATTGCTTTCAAGGCTACAAGAGCTAAAGATCCAGATGAAGTAGAAGCTAACTTTGTGAGAAGGATGGAGAAAGGCTTCGATAAGTATGAAGGTAAGTTACCCTTTAAATTATTTAGTTGTGGAGGAATAGTTCAATATTATTTGAGATTTCTAGAAGGAGCTAAGAAGAATAAACATAGATTGAGCAAATAAAACAAAGGAAAGGTGATTAAGAGAGCATACTATGTAAATGAAGATGTTGGTATTTCCGATGAAGAATCTAATTATGGGGATTTTGATGACAATGAATGCTTGTTCTTGGCTATAAAAGATGAATCTACTTTTGCTAATACTGAAAGAAAGGTAAAATAAAGTGCTTCAAAGAAAGTTGAAGATATTGTAATCTCTTCCCTACATGCTAAACAAGAAAATAACTACTGGGTTGTTGAAAGTGGTTGTTCACATCACATGACCAGTGACAAGAGTAAGTTTTTTAAACTTGAAAAATATGATGGAGGATTAGTTAAATTTGAAGATGATACTAGTGCTAAGATTTGCGAGATAGGTTTAGTAAGTTATGGTGGAAAGCATAATACTAATGATGTTTACTATGTTAAGGGTTTAAGGAATAATCTCTTGAGTGTTGGAAAAATGTGTAGTAAAGGATATAATCTTGTGTTTGAGGATGAGAGATGTGAAATCAAGAAAGGATCTAGAACAATGATTGTTGCAGGAAAGAAATCTAAAGGAAATGTATATCAACTTAAGGGTGTTGATGAATAGTGCTTTATGTCTTAGATTAATGACAGTTAGTTATGGCACCAAAGGATGTATCATATGAACTTTGACATCTTGGTGAGGATCAGTGCAGTACAATCCATAAGTTATTTAAAGAGGATTACAAATATTATTAATGATATTTGTAAGAATTGTCAGTTTGGAAAGCAAGCGAGAAACAACTTCAGATCGAAGGAACAATCTACTACTGGACTACTAGATTTGATTCATACAAATCTCTATGATCCTACAAGACTGAAAAGTCTACAAGGTGAAAGGTACTTTATGCTTTTGATTGATGATTAATCTAGGTATACATGGGTTACTTTTCTTAGAGAGAAATCTGATGCATTAAATGGATTTAAGGCATTGAAGGCTATGGTAGAGAATGAAGTAAATTTAAGAATAAAATGATTGAGGTCTGATAGAGGTGGTGAATTCACCTCCCATGATTTTAATATGTTTTGTTAAGTTGATGGAATAAAAAGATAGTTATCTGCTCCTAGAACTCCTCAGCAGAATGGAGTTGTTGAAAGGAAGAATACAACGATTCAAGAAGATACTAGATCAATGATTATTGAGGCTGGTCTACCAGAAGTTTATTGGAGATAAGCTATTCACACTACTGTTTATGTGTTCAATCGAGTTCAAGAAAATGATAATATTACTAAGACCCCCTATGAGCTATGGTGTGGAATAATTCCTACTATTAAGTATTTCAAGGTCTTTGGAAGCAAATGTTATATCAAACATGAAGAAAATTTAGGGAAATTTAATGCTAGATGTGATAAAGGCATCTTTCTTGGATATTCTACTAGAAGCAAAGCTTATAGATGTTTCAATAAAAGATTAAGAAATTTTGTAGAGAGAATAAATGTCAAGGTTGATGAAGCAGTAAATAATTCAATTGAAGTTGATGGATATGTATCTAATGAACATGATTATATAGAAGTTGAAGAAGTTGTAGAAAAACAAGAAAATAAAAATGAAGAAGAAAAAGCTATGGTGGTGTCCCCAAAGACACCTAAATATGTACAAAAGAATCATTTAGAAGATCAAATCATTCGAGACAAGAGGAAAGGAGTATTGACAAGAAGCAGAGTTGCTACTACTGGTGAGATAAATCTGTGTTTACTTTCTAAGGTTGAATCAAAGACCATAAGTGAAGCATGAAAATATGAGCATTGGATGAAAGCTATAAAAGAAGAAATTATGCATATTGAGAAGAATAAAACTTGGGAATTGGTCCCTATACTAGCAAATAAAAATATAATTGGATCAAAGTGGGTATTCAAAAACAAATTGAATGAGAATGGAGTAGTTAGAAATAAAGAAATGCTTGTGTGTAAGGGCTACTCACAAGTAGAAGGTATATATTTTCAGATGACTTTTGCTCCAATGGAAAGGATGGAAGCTATCAAAATGTTTTTAGCATTTGCTTCTCATAAAGATTTTAAAGTTTATCAGATGGATGTTAATTTTGCATTTTTGAATGACACATTAGAAGAAGAAGTATACATGGAACAACTGGAAGGATTTCAATTGTCAGATCAATCGAATATGGTTTGCAGATTGAAAAAGGCCTTATATGGATTGAAACAAGATCCTAGAGCTTCGTATGCAAGGTTAGACATATATTTGATTCAACAAGGTTTCAATAAAGGTATGACAGATAGTAGTTTGTACTTCAAAATTGAAAATGACAAAATATTGATAGTGGTTATATATGTTGATGATATTATCTTTGGAAGCAATGAAACAATGTGTAGGATGTTTGTTGAAGAGATAGAAAAAGAATTTGAGATGTTTATGTTTGGTGAGATAAATTTCTTTCTTTGGCTGCAAATTAATCAAATAGAGAAAGGGATCTTTATTTCACAGTCAAAGTATGTAAGAGAAATGTTGAGGATGTTTGGGATGGATGGTTCCAAACCGGTATGCACTCCTATGGTGACTAGTTGCAAATTGAGTAAATATGATGATTCACCTAAGGCTGATTAGAGAAAATAAAGATCTATGATTGGAGGACTATTGTATTTATCTACTTCTAGACTAGATATTATGCATGCAGTTTGTCTTGTGGCTAGATTTCAAGAAGACCCTAAGGAAACACATTTTGTTGTTAAAATGATATTTGGATATTTGAATGGCACTCTAGATTATGGCTTGTGGTATCCTAAGGATACCGATTTTACACTTAGTGCCTATAAAAATGCAGATTGGGCTGGTTGTGTAGATGACATAAAAAATACAAGTGGTGGTGCATTCTTTCTTGGTTGTAGATTGTTGGCTTGGTTGAGAAAAAAAGATTCAATTTCCTTATCCAATATTGAAGTTGAGTATATTGTTGTAACATCATGTTGTACAAAAGTTATATGGATGAGACAAACATTGAAAGATATTAGAGTAATGTATGATGATCCTATTTCTATCTTTTATGATAATACAAGTGCAATTAACATTTCAAAGAATCTAGTGATGCACTCAAGGACAAAGTATATTATCTATCAAGTATCACTTTTTGAGAGAGAAGGTTATGGAGAAAGAAGTAAAACTTCAGTACATGTACCTATGAAGGATTCAGTTATTGACATATTTACAAAGGCTCTTCCAAAAGATACTTTTGAGTATCTTTGGGAAAATTTAGGGGTTATTTCCCCTCCTTTCTTGAACTAGATGCATATGGAGATGCATCATTCTGGTGGTTCTATGGATCTATCTTTCTTCTAGACTAATGTTTGGTGGCTACCTCTTAGGGGGAGTAGGTAGTATCATGTGTTGTCACTGAAAGAGTATTTTGTTCTTAATGTCAAAGGGGAAATAAATGTAAAATATATTTTTTATTTTTCATTGATGTCAAAGGGGGAGAGGAAGATGTGAAAAAGGGAGAAAGTATCATGCAAAAAAAAAATCTACTAAGGGGGAGAAAATAAAATAATGAGGAAGTAGTGTTCAGATTTTTTGTGTTGTCTTTGATAGTTTTTCACATCATGTGTTGCCATCAATGACAAATGGGGAAATTGTTGCAAGTATGAAGTATGAAGGTGTTGTCATTGATGTCAAGTGGTTAACTAGTTATTGTTGTTATCATTGATGGATGATGGTTATTGACTGCATATGTTGAGTATATTGAGAAAATTGTATAAAGGAAGGTTACAGGTGTTCAGTGTTTGCTTCGGGTTTTTCTTTGGGTTTTGATGCTATGCTAGTGAGGATTTGAGGTATTTTTCATGGTTGTTGGAAGTTTCTATATCTATATTTTGGGTTTCTAGATCATTGCACAGTGCAAGTTATGTTCACCAATTGTGAACTGTGCTTTTTTGTGTATCTGGTTGAGGTTCAGGAGAAATGTAGTTGCTTCAGATTTCTTCTTGTTTGAGTCTTATAACTTGTGGTTCTCAAGATAATTTTTTTATATTGTGTCAAAGTTAATTTTGTTATATGAAAAGATTGGATTGTGTTAAGGTTGTGTATGCTTAATTGTTTGTGTTTTACATTGGTTTGGCTAACCTTGTGTTTATCACTACTTACGAAGCTTATAGAAGCATGTTGAAGCATGTGTTTGGGTTGCCCTCATTTTAATTTACACCTTAGAATGTTTTGGTGTTGACCTAGTTTAAATTTGTAAATACAAATGGTGTATGTCCAACTTTGGATAACTTTCAAAGTTAAATATGGTATAAATTCAAGTTGAGATGATTGTGAAATATATAGAATGTAAGCAAGATATATGCGAGATATATGTGAAACAGTGTGTATGTGATGTGATTTTTTGTAGATTAGTGTGAAATAAAATTGTTAAGTTTATGGAGTAGTGAGCTAAAGGTGCACTTTATCATTCATACATGTTTGCAAGTGTTTGAGAAAGTTGTGATGGATATATCTATTGCAATGAGATTTTTTTCTCTCTATAACAAATCTCTTCTATCTTTGTAATTATGTGGCATTGAGCCCTTCGAGTGGTTAACCCTTGTTGTACAATGAGTCCTGATTCAAACAATGAGTCATGGTTTGATAGTGAGCCTTCTCTGGAAATGAGTATTTGTAATCAGTTTTGATATTCTCTATATTGTGAGCTAATCCTCATGGTGGTTTTTCCCTTATTGGGTTTTCCATGTAAATATAGTTTTATTGTGTGTGTATGTGATGTTTTTCAATTTCTACTTTTGCACTTAATAATTAATCATACCAATAGAGTAAACGATTTGTGATTGATCTAATTTCTAGTGGAAGCTCTAAAAGTTTTACTATGTTACAACTGATTCACCTCCCCTCTCAATTATCTTGTTCAAAAAAATTTCTTATTCCTATTTCCTTTTTGGGAATGTTTATCACTTTCACTAAGATCTATGAAAGAAAAAATAAATTAGCATGGGAGGTGAGAAGTTATGGGTGGAACCATTCACTTGCAAGATGCTTATGAAAAGTAATAAAAATTGGTGGATTTTTGAGCAAGGTGGGGAATTCAATTATTTTTAAGTGATGCATGGACATGACAAGATCCTATCTAAAAAAAATGACTCTTTGAACTAGTGGGAGGTGAAAATTAAAGGCGTGAAATTCATGGTTATTGAGGAAATGATAGTGAAGGCTATGAGATCTAGTTATTGTTGTTGAAAGGTGAAAAGGTACCAAAAATATCATGACAAAGACTTTATAGAATCCTTTCTTAAGAAGGAGAAAAACATTATGATATTTCAAAATGGTTACAAATGGGAGGAACTTCCAATGCCTTGGGATTGTTAGAGTCACTCAAGGACTCAATCCTCTAGGATCACTTGCAAAACCAAAAAAACAACCTTCTACAATAGAGAAAAAAAACACCATAAATTTTCAATAATAAATGCAAGATAATATGTGATCAATATGCAATGCTCGATATTACAATAGAATTATATTGAATAAAATGTGCATATGATTCCTTTATTATAAATACAAAGATGTGAGATAGGATTAGACAATATATTGACATGTTCCTTAATTTTGTACAATGAGACAACTACCTCAACAATATTAAATGACCTAGGACACAAGCATTAAATGCCATTATAATATATGATAAGATCACATGAAACCTAATATTTCTAGAAAAATTCCCTACGACCTAAGTAAATTCAAAATATAAATAGTGTTGGTGACATGAGCATTTTGGTATATGGTGTTGTCATTGTTGGAAACCCATTGTAGAAATGTAGAAGTGTGGTTCGGAGAAGACCATGCATTTTGGAGATTTGACTAAGTATTAGTGTGGATATTCAGTGTTCAGAGGAACAATTTTGTGGTCTCAATTGCTCCACTACATAATATTATCATGCAATTTTGAGGTGTTTATGGAATTTTTTGAATGTTTTTATATCTAAAGTTTTTGGTGTTTGATGTCTTATGTAGATATTGTTGATAGTGTAGTAATGATAGTGTTACAAGTGCAAAATGCATGTTGGAATGCTCCACATTCCACCATGGATTAATATTATGTTGTACGCTTTTGAGGAAGTGTTGGAAGGTGTTATATGTGTGTGAACTCCAAGTGGAAAGTGATTTGGTGGTCCACGTGTCGAGTCATGAATGAATAGTTGGTTCATTCAGTTGTTGCTACACTAGTTTTATTATGTGGTGTTGGCTAAAGGATTTTGCGGTTGTGTGGAGTTGAGTTATGTATAGAGCATAATCATGGGAGTTATTATAGGTCATTATAACCTATTTTTGTGTGGTACACATTTTGGTTCTTTCTACGAAGAATGTGTGTTGGAGTTTTTTGTAAATAAGTTATGAGGTTGGGTGTTTCATCTAATTAGGCTGACCTAATTGATGATTTAGGTGTTTGTGGTAGATGTATGTATATATACAAGGTTAATTATTTATGTGAAGGATGAATTGAAGTAGTTCAAGAGAGTGTGTGTGCAAGATCTAATGTAGAGTGAAGTGTGAAGTGTGAAAGTGGTGAAGTATGAAGTGTATTATGTCTATTTTATATGCTTAATTGGAAATGTACTTTCAACATGTTGCAGATGTATTGTTAATAGTTCATCTTTGGTAGTGAGCCACCCCTTCTATCTTTTTATATTCTAGGTAGTGATCCACTAGTAGTGAGCCATTCCTTCTTTCTAAATAGTGAGTCCACCATTCTGTAATCTCCATTGTAACCAGTTATAATATATTGTGAGCTAATCCTTACCATGGTTTTTCCCTTTCAAGGGTTTTCCACATAAACCTAGTGTTCTTGTGTTATGTGTTGTGATTCATACTTTAATTATTCATTTCCATATCTACAAGTTTGATGATATGCTTTGAATGGATATTTAAGTTAATGAAGTTAGTAAATTTCAAGGAATATTGATTCACCCTCACCCCTTTAGTATTCCAGATATTCAATAATTGGTATCAAAGCTTGGTTCCTTCAATTGGCTTAATGACTGAGGTAGATCTTGGAGGTTGAATACATGGTAAATAGGAGATATTATATCCCTTTGGAAGAGATCATCCTTAAAGGGTTTATTGAAGAAGATTGTGAAGTTGATATGGAAGGAGAACTCAAATCAACCCTTGATGATCTAGATAAAGGAAAATGTGAGAATAGAGACCTGAAGAAGATATTAAGCAAGTAGATAAGTGCATTAAGAAGTTGAGGGATCAACTCAAGGAAGTTAAATAAAGATTCAAGAAAACAAATGAGTATCTCAAAAAATCAAATGATATAATCGCTAATCTAAAAGTGTAAGTTGAAGAAGGAATAAGAGTTAAAGACTACTTGAATACCAAATTGAAAGACAAATATGAAGAATTCTCAAATATTGAGCAAGATATTGTGACTTTGAGATCAGATTTGGTGAAAGCTAAGACCCAAGAAGACAAATTCAAGAAGAGATCCACCCTGCTTGATGAAATGATTGCAATTCAAAAGGATTCTAAGGAAAAAGAAGGATTAGGATTTGAGAAAGGAGAATGTTCAAAAGTAAATCAGACTTCAAACAATGTTGAAAAGAAGAATGATGAATAAATGAAGAATGGTGATAAGAATAGAAATATCACATATGTTTGAAACTAGAAGAATATTTTCAAAAGGCTTCCTATCAAACAATTGGATACACAAAGTAGTCATCCTTTAATGGTTTCTATTAATATTACAATAAATTTGGACATAGATCAGTAGAGTATAGAAGTAGAATGAATCAAAGTGTTCAATCCTTTTCTGGTTAGAGCTTTACATGCAATAGATTTGGTCATAAATCTAGTGAATGCAAAATTTAGATGATGAATGGTTACAATAATGTTATGATGTTTCAATTATTCAATGGTTACTATTATGCATGTAATGAATTTGGGCATAAGACTTTTGAATGCAAATCTAAAATGGCAAGAAGTAATTTTGATCAGAAAAAAGGTGTCATATGTCATATATGCAATAAGCCAAGGTACATAGCTAAGTTTTGTAGAAGCAAGAATGTGAAACCCTTTGTTTCATAGAAGAAGGCTGATCTGGTGAAGAAGATTGTTCCAATGGAGATGAAAAAGGAAATGAAAAAAGATCTAGAAGAAAAAGGAAGATAATGAGTTAAAGAATGAGTCTATGCTAGTTCTTGGGGCAGATGTTTCCTCTAGAAACTAGTTAGAGAGCTTTGGGTTAGGAGGAATTTTAGCATAAAACTTTCCAGCCCCCTATTGAAGGTGAGATGCTAATATCTTTAGCATACTGGTTAGTTATTGTGCTTGATTTGCTGGTGGTATTTCTAGTGAAATATTTTGTTGTGAAAATTTATGGGGTGATTGAAGGTGCCTATGACAACACAACATGGCTTTTCCAAATTTATTGACCTAACTTTATCTATTGCAATTAATACATATTAGGTCATTGAAAAAGGTTTTATATGTCATTTCACATATGTTAAAGTCATTCTCAATCAAGAAATTGAAGTGGAGAGCAGAGCAAATGAAATTTGAAGCATTTCTAAAGCATTGATTAAAACTCTATCGAGATTCACAAGACCTAAATTCAAGAAGCACCTAGTTAAATCTATGGAGACTAACCCTGAAGGTGCATTCTCTAGGACTATATATGGTGTAATGCACATAAAAGATATGTAGATTTATATCCACATGAAAATGGAAGAGTATGATCATTTGAAGATGGTGGAATATTGGGAGAAGGTGTTGAATAGACATAATTTAGAGTTAAATCTATAATATGAGATTGTGATAGAGAAGAAACTAGATATGTTGAATGAGTTCCCTAATTTATACTATGAGGATGAATGGGTAAAATATGTCTTGAGTTGAATCCATGATAAGTTCATGTGGCTAGACATGACACATATGATAATCAAGGAAGCAATTAGGATGGTTACTAGTTTGTTCTCTAAGGGACAAGTTCTGACACTGAATGCAATGAAGAATGTAATGGTGATAAGCTCACAAGAGAAAATTTTGATAAATGAGCCCTAATGATGAATGATATTGATGACCTGGTGGTGAAGTATGATTCAATGGTGATAGGCTACAAGATCTTTTATACAAACAAAGAGAATTTAGTTTCAACCACTGTAATTCATATTGTAGCACAGGGAAAATTCATGAATTAGCAATACAAACATAAATAAAACTAAACCTAAGCTAATAATTGAGAACAATGGAAAAATATAAAAACATGCATAAATGAATGATTTTACCAAATACCCATGTAATTCCATGAATCACCTCCATTTTTCTTCTCCATTTCACTGTAGTATGATACTTTCCCTCATATTAGGTATGCAAATATGGCCTCATGATAATGATAATAGAAAAACATTGAAGATTCTAAAGTTGTTTCCAAAACTTATAAGATTTCGGAAGGAGTAATAATGATAAAGGTAAAGCCAATTTATAGAAAATGTGATTTTTGAATGATAGGCTCAGATTAAAAGATAAATCGATGATTAAGATTAAAATATGTGACATGCAATGGGATTAGGGTTAAATTAATGTAAGTGATAAAACATAAATGGTGGAGATTAAATTAAATAATAATTTAATCATTGGTGGAAACTAGTTGAGACAGAGACATAGAAGGATAAAGATTGCATGTACAAGATAATATTGATGAAATGATCAACACAAAAAGATTGTTCATTAGAGACAATTAGATATTATCTCACCAGATAACTGAATGATCAAATTAGATCTAGAGATAAGTGATAAATGACTAATTAGATAACAAAGAGATTATCTAATCATAGAGGAATATGATAAAGATAAATCCTTTTGAATTAAATGATTTTAATTCAACATTCAAGATTTTGGGATTAAATTAAATAAATTAAGATTTACTTAATATTTGAGAGAAAAGGTTAAGGAATAATTAAATAATTAAAGTGATTATTTAATTATAGTTGAAAGTGTCATAGAAATTAATTAAATAATAGTTTATTTAATTTTAGAGAGAAGATAGATTTAATTAGTGACGTAATTAAATAAATAATATTTATTTAATTAATCAAGGAAGAATAAAGATAAGAATGATTTAATTAAATAATTAAAGTTATCTAATTAATAGAGATCATATGACATTAGAAAATAATTAAATAATTAACATTATTTAATTATGAGAAATGGCGATGAACTAAATATGAAGAAATTAAGGATCGTAGGCCTAGGACAATTTTTAGTGTCTACATTTTCCCCTCTTTGATACAATATTGTTTATCGTGTTGTGTCAAAGAAAATCAGTCAAAACATGCTCTAGTGATAGTAGGATAGGGTTATGCCCCCTCAGAAGAATTTTACAAAATTTTCAAAAAAAATTCAAAAAATTTAATTTTTTTTCCAAAAAGTCAATTTGATAGCTAGAAAAGTGAAGGCAAAGTCAGTTTCGAATTTCAACAAGTTTAATGTAGCCAAAGTTGTGTTCAAACATGTAAAATGGTGCGTCTAGTTATAAAGCCTTAGGTCAAAACCCTATTTTTCTGGGAGGGGGGTATAAATAGGAATTTGGCATTTCTAGGATCATTTTGCACTTTTAGACTTTGAAAACTAGTGCTCTGAGTGAAGATGGAGCAAGTTCCTCATCGCGATCACCATGCCGATAGAGTTCATACCTTTAGACGGCCAGAGGGTGGAGGAGATCCGATAAGTATCTTTCAACCCACTTTGTCAATTTTTAGTTTAATGCATTTTTAGGTAGGATTAAATTCCAACAGTCAGTTGCGTCACTTCATGAAAGCTACAAATTATATCATGTTCGACGCATCTGATTGAAAATCGAAGCAATTTTTTTCAACATGCAGGCTAGATTAGGGTTTTTAATGTCATGTGATGCAATTGAAAAAGTGTGACACATTCACAGGATCTTTAATCACATTTTCCTTTGTGCAACACAACTGACTTTGGTTGTGCGTAGCTGATTAGGGCTTAGCCACAATTTCTCCTGAATGACGCAATTGTAGTGTTAACCTACATTTTATTTGGGGGTTCGATGCATTTGATCTCATGCAATGCATTTGCAAAAGTGTGACACAATTGATAAGTTAACAACACATTTGACAAAATGATCATCATGTTGGTCATAGGTTCATTTAGATCTTATTTATACCTAAGAGTCACGATCGTCGAAGACCTATCAATTGAGGGATTAGATGACTAGCAGTGAGAGGAATAGGTTGTGGCATCTTGGCTTATATCATGTGGTGTCCAAGTCTATCATTAAGGAAAATAGGGGTATGCTGACTACACTGGCTAAGCACTGGCATTCAGAGATATGTTCCGTTCACTTGCCTATAGGGGAGGTGACCATTACTTTGGAGGATGTTTATAAGATTTTGCATCTACTAATCTGGAGATAAAGAGTTAGATATGATCCTATAAGAGGATATCTCACTGACTATTTATTATGTATATGATGATACAGCTCAGCTGGGTATCGATCGATATGAGATCAGATGGGAGACATTGGCTACTCAGTATGAGTGATTCGATTGTATTCTATGCACTGTGATAGTTGGGATAGTGATCCTAGATCATCAAGGACATGGATTTCTAGTGGGATGGGGGGAGATTCTTGTTGGTATGTTGGCCAGGGATACATTGTATGCATGGGGGCCATGTTTATTGGAGATGGTTTATTTTTAGTTACATGACATAGTCTATAGGCAAGGATAGTCGATGAGTTGCGGTGTAACTCTATTGATGGTTTGGGCTTGCGAGAACATTGTAGTGTTCTGTCCACCAGTTGATTGACATATGGAGACCACGACACCATATGTATATATGTACATAGGGGCAGTGACATAGACATATGTGGGAGATATTGGTTATTGGTGTCATGGATTGGATACGTTGGTGAGTTTCATCTAGAGGCCTTCTATGGATTGTCATCAGTTTCCAAATGAGGGTGATTATCTACCTTGGTGTCGTTAGGAGAGATACTTGTTGATGGTGTTTTCTACACAACAACAACTTAGACAAGATACAAGTATCTTATCTCTCTTGAAAGGCAGATCTCTATTAGCAAGCCTTAAGAGATAACCCCAAGGTGTCTAATGTTAGGTCTTGACAATGCATAAACAACTCAGATAATATGTGAAAATGTTGGTAATCACAAAGGGACCTTACAAAAAAATGCTAGATCTTAGAACTTATTAGATTTTGCAATATAGTGATACTTCAAATCCTAAATCTAACACAGATAATAAAATAAATAGCAAAAGATGAGGGTTTAAGGGAGACTTCTAAGATTAAAACTACTCCTAAGACCAACAATGCAAATGATGAAATAGTTGAAATGGACCAACCCCAAAAAACTAATTCCTACTTAACCCATATTTCATCTGCAATCTTACATAAATAGTGCAATCTTCTAAGGCATTAATTATTTTCAGATCATGAACATTCATTCAAACCAACCCTATTGCAATTGAAATGAACAAACATTCACAATTGAACTAAGCATAGTGAATATGATGCCCAAGCTAACTTTACAAAGCAACTCACAATCATCTAGTTACAAAATATATGGACTAGGGATTGCTACAAACACTTCAAGCATCAAACCATAAACACCATTGAACCATATCTAATTCTAAATGTAACATATATCTAATATTTCTCAAGCAATCTCAAAAGATAGAACAAAAGAACCATACAAGATAAATCAACACAAGAGAAATCACCAAAGCACAATGTCTTCAATTGTATTGAATCATCCAATAACAACAACAATTCCAGTGTTCTGTGTTACAACACTTGCTCCAAAATAAAACTAACTCCTAACACTAGCTTTTTTCTCTATCACTTAACTCGCTTCCAAGCCTAATTCTCTAGCCTTTAAAAATGAGGAAAAATGCCATACTTATAGAGATCTCATGATATGTCGGCCCAATTAGGGTTACAAAGAAGGTTGGACACAAAAAAATTCAGCCTAGAAAGTTCTTAAAATAAAACATTGCATTAAATGTTTGAGGCTCCCTTCCAGGTCGACCTGGGATCTCCAATGCAGCCCGGTCTAATGCATGTAGAGGATGAAGGAATGAATAATGGGAAGCACAAATTTCAAAGCAATCATTCATTAGCTGGCCCCTTTTCTTTATCTCGACCCATTTTATCCTACACCATAAGGAAAATCCTCTCTAGTTTGGCCAAAGGTGGAGTAATTAACACTTTGAATCTTCTTTCAATAGATTTCATCTCCTCCCTTGATTGCTTAACAACCTTATCCCATTCCACCTTGAGATCTTGATATTTCTCCATGACTGCAATATAGGTGGAAGCATCATCCAAATGATGAGCTGTAATTAGACCATCATCAATTGAGGCATACACCTCATGCCGCCATTTCCTTAATTGTTCCAAGGTCAAATGCTTAGGTGCAAAATTTTTCCTCCCAGACATGATCTCAAAGAATGAAATACATTTATTGTAAATATATTTTAATGTGTTTCCTACCTCTTTCCCTTGCTTATGAATTCTCTTCAGAACCTTCTACTTAATCTATAATGACTCATACCATTCGCAGGGTTTTGAAACTTTTGAAGAAGGCAGGATTCCATCACTCACCAAGTTGTGGCATCTTGGCTTATATCATGTGGTGTCCAAGCCTATCATTAAGGAAAACGGGGGTATGTTGACTACACTGGCTAAGTGTTGGCATTCAAAGATATGTTCCTTTCACTTGCCTATAGGGGAGGTGACCATTACTTTGGAGCATGTTTATAGGATTTTGCATCTACTGATCTGGGGATAAAGAGTTAGATACGATCCTGGAGGAGGACATCTCACTGACTATTTATTATGCATGTGATGATATAGCTCAACTGGGTATCGATCAATATGAGATCAGATGGGAGACATTGGCTACTCGGTATGAGTGATTCGACTGTATTATATGCATTGTGATAGTTGGGATAGTGATCCCAGATCATCAAGGACATGGATTTCCAGTGGGATGGGGGGAGATTCTTGTTGGTATGTTGGATAGGGAGACATTGTATACATGGGGGCCATGTTTATTGGTGATGGTTTATTTTTAGTTACATGACATAGTCTATAGGAAAGGATAGTCAATGAGTTGCGGTGTGACTCTATTGATGGTTTGGGCTTGGGAGAACATTGTAGTGTTATGTCCACCAGTTGATTGACATATGGAGACCACAACACCATATGTATATATGTACACAAGGGCAGTGACATAGATATATGTGGGCGATATTGGTTATTGGTGTCATGGATTGGATACCTTGGTGAGTTTCATCTAGAGGCATTCTATGGATTGTCATCAGTTTCCAAATGAGGGTGATTATCTACCTTGGTTTCATTAGGAGAGATACCTGTTGATGGTTTTTTCTGCACAACAACTCAATGCATGTAGAGGATGAAGGAAGGAATAATGGGAAGCACAAATTTCAAAGAAATCATTCATTAGCTGGCCCCTTTTCTTTATCTCAACCCATTTTATCCTATATCATAAGTAAAATCCTCTCTAGGTCGACCAAAGGTGGAGTAATTAACACTTTGAATCTTCTTTCAATAGATTTAATCTCCTCCCTTGATTGCTTAACAACCTTATCCCATTCCACCTTTAGATCTTGATATTTCTCCATGACTACAATATAGGTTGAAGCATCATCCAAATGATGAGCTATAATTAAACCATCATCAATTGGGGCATACACCTCATGCCGCCATTTCCTTAATTGTTCCAAGTTCAAATGCTAGGGTGTAAACGTTTTCCTCCCAGTCATGATATCCAAGAATGAAATACATTTATTGTAAATATCTTTTAATGTGTTTCCTACCTCTTGCCCTTGCTTATGAATTCTCTTCAAAACCTTCTGCTTAATCTATAATGACTCATACCATTCCCAGGGTTCTGAAACTTTTGAAGAAGGAAAGATTCCATCACTCACCAAGTTCTCCTCTGTGTAATCCATGATTGTCTTCATCTTTTGTAGGAGGAGGTCCATATCAGTTTTGTCCTACCCCAGCAGGTTCTGTAGCCATTCAAATGACCTATGTGTATCTCCACAGGTTGACACAATCTCCTTAATCATGTGATCCCCTCTAAGAATCACTCCTTGCAACCATTCATGTGTAGCCTATGTGGAAGCCTTCATCTTCTCAAGCTCATTGAATGCCTCTTTAGGCAACAATCCTTTAGGGGAAACTCCTTCACTTCGCATAGCCTGCAGAGGCCTCATTAGATGCTACACATATCTATACGTATCATTCAATTGTTTCTACAACCTTTCCTTCTCCTTTGTTTCCTTATCTAACCTCCTTAGGATGGCCTAGGAGGACTTCTGAAACTCTTCTTTCTCCTGATCTTTACTTGTGGGCCCCAAGTTTATTGTCTAAATATTATAGTCTTGAGGGACTTTCTCTCTTTTAATTTTGTCTACTACAAGGGTGGCAATGTGGATTATCCTATTATCAGCCTCATCCCTAGTGATCTTAGAAATCACCTTAGCCTTCTTCTTTGCTTTTCCCTTTCCAATGTTGGCTAGCAATTCATCCCAATTGGGAGGAGTTTCATCTACAATTACCTGCTTGCTCTTCAATATTTCACTCAAACAACTAGGAGCAGTGACACCTGACTGTTGTTCATCTTTCTTCTCTTGTTCAGGTTAATTCATAGAGGGGTTAATGTCTAAGTTCTGCACTGAGGGGACCTCTTCACTTTTATCTTCCCCTTTATCTTCCTCCCTATCATCTTCTGTATTCTAGTCTTTTTCTTGATCTGGTCTCTCTGTCACCACTTGAATTAGGGAAGGAGTTCCCTCATGTGCCTCTTCCTTTTCCACAAAATTCTCTCCCTCATCACCATCTGGTGAGTCCTCATAGGAAACCAAAGAAGACTGCAAGATATTACCAATTTCTACTTCTACATTGTGAAGGTCTCCATCCTTGAATTCCTGTCTCCTCACTTTGATGGATATCCTCACCAATAGCTTTTGTCAGTTCCTTTTCCTCATTATGCACTTCTGAACCTGAATGGGGGGCAGGGGTGTCTTCTTGTTGTGTAGTAGAAAGAACCATAGGAGCACCCTCTTTCACCAAACTTTCTTTAGGATATGGAGTCTTGGCTTTCTTGGTATAGACTTGTGTCTTCTCCCTAGGGCTCTCCACATCTACCACCTATGGTCTTCTGTCTTCACTTTTTCCCTTAGTCTGCCTACCTTGTTTCCCTAAAGTTATGGCTACTCTTCTTCTTTTAGGCACAGGGAAACTATCCTTCTTCCCTTCTTATTCTTCTTTTAGGCTTAGGGACACTATCCTTCTTCCCTTCTTCTTCATGCTCTTCCTCTTGAAAAAAATTCTTCCTCTTAGAGGTAGTATTCCTCTTTTTGGCAATAGGTTTCCTTTTCTTTTCTTCCTTAGCCTCTATTTGAACACCCTTGATTTTAATCTTAAAAGGAGAACCCACCTTTTCCTTGCCTTTTGGATCCTGCTTATCTTCTTCAGAGGTGGATTGGGACTCTAGGTTTCCCATCAAATCATAGGTGTACTAATTTCCTTTACTATCCAACTCCCATATCTTGTGTTTGAGCCACAACTTGGTGTATTTGATGATAGGAGCACTAATTTTCTCTAATTCTTTATTTTCCTCCTCCATCCAGTCAATTTCACCTATCAACTTATCCTTGATGGACTCATAATCATGGTTCTGAATTAGCTCCCCATCATCATCAACCTGGTCTGGGATGGCCCTGATATTGTATAACCTGATCAAATTAGCTAGAAATCTGGAAAATTTCTTCCTTTAGACCTGAAACTCATATATACAGTTGGCCTAATAATCCTCAATATCATCCTTATGTCTAAAGTCTCTACTAGCTCTCTTCTGGGCTCCAAATATTCTGTCAAATATAGTCCTTTTGGAATGGAACACCAAGCCTAGAGTTCTCATCTCTTCTTCAGAGAAGTTTGATGTAATCGAAGAAGGGCAAGCCTCATTTCCTCCTATCCTCAATGGAAAATCATTCCCAAAACTAGTCTTATGCATGTCCTTCAGAATGTCATCAAAGTCAGAGATTTTCCTTGTAACCTCCAAAAGTATAATGTGGTCAGTTGGATACCTTGGAAATATTTATGGAGCTCTTTGACAACCATCAATCCTAATGTAGGAGAAGGTGGGAGACCTGTATGAACCATGCTCCAAACTTCTGGATCAACTCCTTTGCAACATCAAAGATTCTCACATGTTCTGCTCCTTGAAGTAATCTTGTGATGTACATGTTGAATGTATCATTCACCCTTCTATAACTAGAACTGCCCAAATGTAGTTGGGGATAGACCTCATAGATGACATCTTGGCCAAATATTCCTCGAGTGCTCAACCCTTTGTATAGATGGAATCTTTCCAAGGCATAGACCAAGTAAGGTGTCATTGTGAAGCTCTTGGTTTGCAATACATTACATAACTTCTCATGGATCATGGCACTAATGATACCTAGCCAATGATAGTCTACATTTTGCTCCATTCTCGCTATTATGTAGAACATCCAACTTTCAAATACTCATGCAGTCTTCAAACCCACCACTCTGCTAAGGAAGGTAATTGCCTGATAATACTCTAATTTGAACTTTTCTCTAAACAGTTGTTTTGGTAGCTTGGAGATATGTGCCTTGGGTTTCTCCAACCAAGAATTGATAACTTGCAAGGCCTTGTTTGTATCATCTTCATAGTACTTCTTGGAAATTTAAAGATCAAAACTCACCACATGAGATCTATTTGGCATATCAAATGTCTGGGCTACTGAGATAGGAGAGAAATTGGCAAGCACTCTGCCTTGTGGAGTAATTATTATCTATGTGTCTGGATCATAGTGTCTGGCACATTCCAAGACTAGCTCATAGAACTACAATGTGGGAGGGAAGCTAGCCACATGAGCCAACCCAGAACTCACCAATCTACCTGCCAACAAGGGAGGATCCTTCACTGCCATTCTTGCTTTGAACCCCTCATAATCCCATCTTCCAACATTTGTATCTATCACTTTTAACCAAATGGAAGTTAGCTTGCTCTTGATATCCAATTTAATTCTTTCAGCTTCTGAGACAAAAGCTCCCTCATCACTAGGATCCATTATCTTTCCCTTAGTCCTACTAGCAATGGCTTTGCTTGATTCAGCCTGCATTCAGAAAGGGACCACAATAAATACCCATTACAACATAAGAATCTAGGTTAGTCCATCAAAAATAACATGGTCATCATTCAAATAAATCCAAACAAGGATCAAAATCCCCTAAAGTATCATAAAGCACACTTTCTTCAAAGTTCAGGATTTTCACCCCTTTGCGGAATTCAGGCCAGAAGGGGATTTTGGGGAATTCTGAGCTAGGTGGAATTTAGCGATGAAAGCAAAATAGTCATTCAAAGGTCATTCAATCATCATCAAAACTTAAGAAATAGCATCATATATCCTTTAATCACTCAAATCAAAGCTTAAGGCATTAAAATCATTCAACACTCATCCATACATTGCTTAAGATCTCCATGTTAACAGGCTTTCAGGAATTTCCATTGGGGATGGAAATCCATGAAACTAATAAGAATTCGCACATTTCAGGAAAATGAAGGAACGATGAATGCTCGGGAATATCCTAAGGCAGTGGAACTCCACAAATTCAACATGGTTCTCATGTTTATGCACATTTTTGGGAAAATAATAAGGCAATGGAAATCTGAGGAATTCCTAAGGTAATGGAAATCCATGATATACTCAAAATACTAAAATCTTTGACTTCATTAGGATTTCACCCAAATTGATCAAATGATCACAAATTTGGGGAATTAGGCTCAAATTTTGTTTGTTTCAAATCTCTCATTGATGAACCAAGACCTGGGATTTTCCCAAAGACAAATTAACTGATATTGGCAATGAATTTGAAATTGAAACCCTAGGGTTTTTCCATGAATGCACAATTTCAGTCTTAGCTCAATCGCTTGCCTCACTAAACCATGGTGAATACCTCCAAAATATTTAGAGCAAGGAAGCTATCATATGCAAATGAAAACTAACCACTCAAATATGCCTAGAACGTCAGTTCAATGAAATGCAAGGAATCCTAAGCCAAACTGGAGTGAATCAACATTAAGCACGAGATTGAATTGGATGGTCAAATCTAGCACCAACTAACAATCGAATCACCAAATTAACAAAGGGATGGTGGCATCAATTTTAGGAAGGGCATTCAAGAGAACGATGGGTAACCCTAACTTTAAATGTAGATTTTCAGACACTCCAAGACCCAAACTTAAAATGAGCATATGATGTCAAAAGACCATTCATGATTACCAATCAAAATTCAGAGCACTATGAACATACGATGGATGAAGAATCAACTTGAAATGGCAACAACAAGCAACAATCTTCAAATATTCAAGCAAACACCAAAATTCACCAAAAAAATGCCAGCAAAGCAAGCGATTCGAAGCTCAAATGCTAAATTCACACGCAACACTCAAGGATCAAGTTCTCCAAATGCAGAGAAAGACAAATGAATCCAATCCTCAACATAAAAAATCCCTCTAAACCATTAAACATGGGCTGCAGAGTTCGTACAAAAGTATTAATGCAATGACAAGACAACCTAGAACAAGTTGAGGGAACCGAGACGATGGAGGAATTTCAGGAGATTCCGGGGAAGATGGAATTCCCCGAGGAGCTATAAAACTAGCCTCCATTCAGGTTTTTAAGGTAATCAGGGATTTTCGCCTAGGGAGAAAATTCCCGAAAATAGAGAAAAACCTAAAAATTTCCCCAAGACTCAGGATTTTCAAAGTGTTACTTCAAGGGGGTCATTTGCACAAGTAGAATAATCATTCAAGCACATCTCAAAGCAACCAAATTTCCATAATCAAAGGGAAAAAAAATCCAAGGCCAAAAAAAGGGAGGGTCCCCACTCTCAGTGGGGTGTGTGTGTGAAAACTGCACAACAATACCTAATTAGATATACTTTCCAATCAGTTCATATTATTGAGATGTATTTTCCAGGTCAGGTCTTGTGATAGTTTGGGGAGTAGTAGGATGTGCCTCAGGGATTAGCAGTGTATGCTTGGTCATCTAGAGAGGTTATGCCATGGGGTCCTATGATCTTAGCTACCATAGTAGTGCAGGCCATTGACAGTTTACAAGCACAATAGTGGGGGTGGAGAGGGGGTCTAGCAGATGCAAGGACCACTTCTCATTATGATGCATGGTGGAGGGTACATAGGCATATTCCTTTGATAGATCCAAATTAGCCTACACCAATTTTCAAATGAGAATATGGTCCTCAAGGTAGGAGAGGTGGAGGTAGGGGGAGAGGAGATAGAGGCTGAGGGGGTGGTGGAGGTTGGGGTGATGATGGAGGTGATGGTGGAGGTGACGATGGAGTAGGTGATGATGGTGGCGATGGGAGAGGAGAGGATGGTAGAAGAGTCTGACAAAGATTGAGGATGAGGTGGATACCACTTCCTCCTATCCAAGAGGAGGGAGAGAAGGAGGAGAGGGAGGAGGAGGAGAGAGAGGAGAGAGAGGAGGGTTGACAGGAGGAGGACATGCCTGATGTAGAGGCTGAGGCAGAGGAGGGTGAGAGAGGAGCTTGAAGTGTTAGTAGTTGTAGCTACCATGGATGTGGATGTGGAAGGACATGAGGAGTAGCCAGAGGATGAGGAGATGGGTGAGGAGGAGCAGATCCTCTATGAGAGGATTATAGATGGAGATGAGGGTTTTGAGGATGTGTCCATCAGGGGTAGTTCAGGGGCCAAAGATGAGGAGTTTTCTAGATTACATGCAAGAGTGCAAGCATTGGAGGCTGAGGTATAGTCTCTATGAGCAGAGAGATATGGGATACATTTTGAGAGATATACCTTGTAGTTAGAGAGGGAAAGTGTAGGGATCCAATCCTAGGATGTAGATTAGAGGGTCATTGACTTTGTGGCCAGATGTACAGGTACATTTGCTGACACAACATAGGCACTCCTCAGAGTAGGGAGGGGAGAGCAATATTATAGAGATCTATATGAATCGATAGTCCCACCTGAGCATAGGGAACCCTATGCCTTAGTGGCACTAAGTAGTGATCAATGTCAATCTCGCAGTAGATCTAGTCAAGGTGAGAGCAACAACACAAGCTCTGGACAACATGGGAGTACAAGATAGGCTTATTTTGACTCAAATATTTTGACATTTATGTTTTATGTCCATCGAGCCTACGAGCTCTTATTTTTAGATACATTATGACATTGTACTATGACACTTTTTTGAGCAATATATATATATATATATAAAATTTTGTGGCGATTATATGATGTGCAATTCTTTATATGATATGTAATTTTCTATTTATGCATGTGTTATGGATGTCGATGTTTACTTTATGATATTTATGCAACCAATGATGATTTGTTAATTCTTTATGATGATGTATGCATTTAATTTTATGGTATTATGGATGTTATGTTTATCATTATGAGATGCAATGCGATTTAATATGTACAATTCCATGTGAATGTATTTGTTGCGATAATACTCTATGCAGTTTATGATGGTGAATGTGGATTCCTAGATGTGATAGATGTGTATATTTTTATGTTTTTCAAATGCAACATATATGTACGATTTAATATGTACATATGTATGGAAATTTCTAAATGATGTTTGTAACATGAATGCATATGCAGGATACTTTATTTTTTTGTGTGTCACAAGACTATCATAATGCAGGAAAGAACAAATGTTAGTGAGGGAAATCTAGATGTTAGTATTAGAAATCTTCAATATTTCGCCAAAAAATAATAAGCCTTGCATTAATCATCATTGGGTGTTAAATGACACAAATAGATAAAAAACACCATGATATGAGATAGACCAAGGTGTGCAAGGTCATCCACCTACTAAAAATAGACAGTCGCAGACAAGGAATGTCCTAGACTCATACTAAGGGAAAAATTGCCCCAGTCTTTTTGTCAAGACAATCCACATACAACAATCAAATAAAAGATGAGTCATGAGACATCATCACTCCTCTAAATCCTTCTTGGGACATCGTCGAGGAAGCTAGTAACCTAACTCGAAGACAAAATCAAAAGAAAATCGTCAAACAATAGTAAAAGAAAAGGAGTCCTGAGACGTCCTTGCTTCTCTAAATCCTTCATGGGACATCCTTTAGGAAGCTAGTAACTGGACTCATTGGCAAAGCTAATAGAGAAAGATAATACATAACAAGCCATAATATTATCAACCAGTAAAGGTATTTTCCAAAATTTGATCTATTTGTTGTTTAATTGTCTAGGGGATTGACAGGATGCGTGTTTGATAAAGCCTAGTTTCAGGAGTGACACATATCATATAAGATGTTGAGTATAGTTTTGATCATGTGACCACATGTATAAGGAAATGATGAAGCTTGACTAAATGACAATGTCTATTTTCAGGAAGGACACATCCTGTATAAGACATAGGTTGATTTTTTTTATTATTTGAGTGTTTCAGCAGTTTGTTTGGTTTGACTTGATGACCTTGTTGACTTTTTTGTCTTGTTAATGCATGACTTGTCTTGATGTTTTGACAATTGTTTATGTTTGATGACAATGCCTGACTTATTTTGATTGACACAACAAACCCTAAAGGACTAACCTAGTGCGGCCTCAGGGGCTCATCGATTGATGGCCTTGCCTATGTTATACATATAGAGACCTCGTAGTTTGACACAACCATCAACTTTTTTTTATGGACAAAGGACTAAGTTATGATTTCATTGTTTATTTGAAAAACCTAAAGGACTGACCTAATTCCTTGGGGGCACATCAACAAATGGCCTTGCCTACATCTATTCATAGAGGCAACGTAGTTCAACAATGACAAAGACTGACTGACATGACTGACTCTGACTCTTTTTTTGGATTTTTTGAAAGTTTTCTGGAAGCTTTTGGGTTATTTGACATGTTTTTATTTTTTTGTCTTTTTCAAGTTTTATGATGTTTTTGGATTTTTTTAGGAAATTTTGTGATGTTTTTGAATTTCTTTCAGGACACTTTGTGATATTTTTGGATAGTTTCAATGGTTTTATATCCTTAGAATAGCCACTGCAAGAACCAAATGACGTAAGTAAAGTGCTTGACCCCAATCAGGAATAAGACCAATTTATTATGAATAGGATGGAATGGGGATGCAAAGTGTGCTCGATGTCAATTGTTCCAAGTTATGGAAAGGACAACCATTTATTATGGGTGATATGATAAGGAAGTCATATTGGAATGATAGGAGACAAAGGACCAGAGTCGACTAGACATGGTGCCTATTTTCCAGGTTTTCACCATGGTACTTATCCAAAGTGCCACCAAAGTGGGTTTGTTATGCAGTTTTCGCACACACGCCCCGCTAAAAGCATGGACCCTCTTTTGCTTTCATTTTTTTTTGCATTTTGGCCCTTTTATTTTGAGGACTTACTTGTTTTGGCACAAGCTTGAATGTTTATCTTGCCTGCATTTGATGATCCCTCTATGGTATTTATTTAAAATATTAAGTTTTGGACTCATTTTGGGTTTTTCGCTATTCTTAGGAAAATCCTCTCTGGCCGGAATTCCCTGGATGCTTTGAAAACCCAGTGGCGGCTACTTTTACACTGTGATCCAGAAATTTTGAGACCTCACAAAATTTTGTGTTGGCCAGATTTCTCTGAAATTCCATCGTCCTGTCGAATTCCTGAGTTTTGGTTTGGGTTGTCTTGTCAACTTCATTAATGCTCAATTGTATGATTTCTGTAGCATGTATTTAGTTGATTTTGAGGAATTCTTGTACCATTAAGTTTTATCATTTGTCTTCTACTGATTTGAGGTGCTTGATCTTGAGTGCTTGGCTTGATTTAGCATTTGGATTTGTGGATTCTTGGATTTGGTGGTGAATTTCCTAGGTGTCATCATAGTTGCTACTATTCGCTAGGGTGCCAAAGCTTGCTACCCATCGTTGTTATAATAAAAGTTCACTTCATCAATGGTATGTATTCATTGCCTTGCTTTTGATTGTTGAATGCGAATAATTCTTTGGTGTCTTGAGTTTTCTTGGAGTCTGGATTTCTACGTATTTGGCAGTGAGCATCTTGAGGCTTGGGTTATTTGATTTTGCTAGATTGATGACCCCAAGTGATTTTGTGAGCTTGTTTTCAGTTTCATTATGAAATAGCTTGCTTGTGTTGGCCATGAATGATCTTTTTCAAAACCTAGCAAAGTGAGTAAGTTGAGTCTGAGCTTGTTCTATTTGTTCATGGCATAATTTTAGGGTTTCAGGTTTAGGGCATCACCAATTCCCATCGATTTTCTTTAGAATGATCTTTAAGAGGCTCAAATCGAGCTAGCTTTAAGCTTCAGGTCCTCAAATTTGTGATTGTTCACTCAATTTGAGTGAAGTCGCGAAGAAATGTTGACATTCAGGATTTTGAAGTCTTCGCGGAATTCCTTAATTGTCGGAATTCCCTGATTTTCTGTCTTCTCTTCATTTTCCCGAAGATATGCAAAAACCCAGAATTGTACCTACCTCGTGGATTTCCTCTACCAATGGATTTTCCTAAAAGTTCCATCATTTGAAGAATTGGAGAGATAAATGGATTGAATGTTATGTGTCTTGACATTTCATGATTGACTTGAATAATTAGAGGGATGATTCATGCTTCTTTTCTTCATTTGGATGATCAATTTCTGATACTTATGCCATATTCATTAAAATCTTCTTGGCGTGGAATTTCCCAAAATTCCTCTTTGGCTTGATTTCCCTGAATGGTTGAAAATCCCAAATTTCTAAGAAATTATTCCTTATAATGATTTAATGGATTTTTAATCATGATTTTTTTTGAATTGTTGAATGATAAGAATGATGTTTATGATGAATTGATCATGATTCTAATATGGTAAAGAGGATTTTTTGTGGTCTCTCATTGATAGCAGGCTGGATCAAGTAAGGTAGTTGCAAGTGGAACTAGGAGCAAGCAGATGGATTAGGGTCCTGAGAGATCTTCAATCTTAGAGGAAGAGAGAATCAATATTGACCTAAAGAGCAAGGTTCCTGAGTCCAAGATTTCCTCCATCTGAACTAAAGTAGGTGACACCAATGTAGGTAGATGGGATTATGAGGAATTTAAGGCAAGAATGGCACAGCAGGACCCTCCATTGTTGGCTAGAAGGTTGATAGAATTAGGGTTGGCTCATGTGGTTGGTTTTCCTCCTACGATTCAGTGTTATGAGCTAGTGCTTGAATGTGCTAGACATTATGATAGAAGTACACAAAGAGTGATCGGTCCTCAAGGCAGGGTGTTGGAAAAATTCTCTCATGTATCTGTGGTGCAAACCTTTGACATGCTTGACATATCTCATGTGGTAGCTTTAGACTTGGATGTTGCTAAAAATTATTTTGAAGATGATTCAAGCAAGGCTCTGCAGGTGGTCAATTCTTGGTTGAAGAAACCTAAACCCCACATCTCAAAGCTACCAAAACAATTATTCAGGGAAAAATTCAAACTAGAATACTATGATGCCATCACATTACTTAGTAGGGAAATTGGTTTGAAGAGTGTAGGGGTCTTTGAAAATTGGATGTTCCTTGTTACAGTGAGAATGGAGCAGAATATCGATTATCACTGGGCAGACATTATAAGTGCCATGATACATGATCAACTATGCAATGTCTTGCAAACTAAGAGCTTCATAATGACTTCTTACCTGTTCTATGCCTTGGCTAGGTTCCATCCATATAAGGGATTGAGTACATGAGGAGCCTTTGGGTGATATGTAATCTATGAAGTCTATCCACAGCTACATCTAGGAAGCTCAAGCTCTAGAAGGGTGAATGATGCATTCACCATGTGCATCACTAGGTTGCTCCAAGGTGCAGAGCATGTTAGAATATCTGACAGTGTTAAGGAGTTGATCAAAAGGTATGGGGCTTGGTTTATACAGTTTCCAACCTTTTCTTACATAAGGATAGATGGTTTCCAGAGGGTCCCTTACAGACTTACTAGGTATCCAACAAATCATCTCATACTCTTGGAATTCACAAGGAAGATATGTGATTTCGATGCCATAGTGAAGAAGGAGAAGCATAAAATAGGATTTGGTAATGACTTTCCCCTCAGGATAGGCAGTAATGAGGCTTGCCCTTCCATACATACACAAGGATGACTTAGAGGATTACTGGGCTAACTGTAAAGATGAGTTTGAGATTCAAAAGAAGAAATTATCTAGGCTACCAGTTAACTTGATTAGACTATATGATGTTAAAGTCATGCAAAATCAGATAGATGATGATGGAGATTTAATTCAGGGCCATGACTATGAGGCTATGAAAGATAAACTAGTTGGAGAAATAGACTCACTGGAGGAAGAGAAAACAGAGTTAGAATAGATCATGACTCCAATGATTAAATACACAAAATTGTGGCTTAAGCACAAGATTTGGGAATTGGAGAGTGAGGGTGTGTAATGCATATATGATTTGATGGGAGACTTGGAGTCTCATTCCACTTCTGAGGAATTAGCAGAGCAAGATCCTAAGGGTAAGACTAAGGTGAGCTCCCCTTTCAAGATAAAGATCAAAGATGTTTAGGAAAAAGAGGTAGAAGAGGTAGAAAAAAAAGGAATCCCATTGCTAAGAAGAGGAAACAAATTTTGAAGATGAAGAAAGCTACAAAGGATGAAACTAAAAAGGAAGGAAAAGAGGCTAGTGCTTCTATGCCTAAGAGAAGAAGAATAGTAAGGCTGTCACAAAAGGAGAAGGAAACTTCTAAGGCAGGAGATGAAGTTAACCCACTGGTAGTAAATGTGGAAATTTCAGGGGAGAAGACACAGGTATACATGAGAAAATCAAGGACTCCATATCCTAAAGATGGTGTACCAAAGAAAAGTGCTCCCATAGCTGTCCCTACCACTAAGCATGATAATATGCCTCCTCATGAAACTCACAATGCACCAAGTGAACCCAAGGATATTGAGGATTATCAAGATCAAGAAGGAGAAGAATTCCAAGAGGGTGAACTCTATAGTGTTGAAGCAGAAATAGAGAGGGTATTGTAGTATCCTCTAGTGACTTATGAGTATTCACCTATAAGAAGTGAAGAGGATAGACCTCCTCAGCGAAAGGAAGTGCTAGTCAGGACTCCTTCACCAGTGCATGAGGAAGAAGAACATGACAAAGGAAAAGAAGATAAAGTTGAACGAATTCCTAAAAAGCAAGATTTGAATCAAGAAGTACCCAAGGTTCATCAAGACACAGTTGGAAAAGGTAGTGTACAGTCGGATTCCACAGTGCCTGCTTGGTTGGATAGAGAGTTGAAGAGTAAGTAGGTTGTATTGGATGATACTCTCCCTAATTGGGATGTATTTCTGGAAAACATAGGAAAAAGTAAAAAAAAGAAGAAGGCCAGGGTTATTTCAAAGATTGAGAGAGATGAAATAAATAATAGGGTGGTTTACATTGCTACTCCTACTCTTGACAATAATAAAGATGATGTGACTGGTAGTGATTATAGTGCACAAACTATCAACTTAGGGCCTACTTCCATGGAATAGGAAATTGAAGAATATGAGGGTTCTAGTGCTGTAATCTTGGGTAGATTGAGGAAAGAGGTGCAAACTAAGCAAGAATTGAAGAGGGAAAATGATATACTTAATAAGTATCTGCAAGACTTGATGAAGCCCTTGCAATTCATCAGCTCCTCATCATTCATTGCAAGCTTCCTACCATAAGAAATAATAACTAAGTTGGAGAGAATGAAAGATACTACTCATGCTACAATGAGCTGGTTGCAGGAAGTGCAAGCTAAGGTGGATAATGCTATCAAAGACATCCTTTCAACCGGTGGAGATGATATGAGATAGATTGGTTAAGGAATGTAATAGCTTGGGATAAAGAGGATGTGGATCTCCTGTTGCAGAAGACTAAAATCATCATGGAATACACTGAAGATAAATTGATAAGTGATGGCATTCTTCCTTCCTCCAAGGCTGCAAAACCTTGGGAGTGGTTTGAAGTTTTGCAAATAAGGCAAAGGGTTTAAAGAAGGTATATAAGTAGAGGAAACAAATTGAGGACACCCTGATGGATATTTACAACAAATGCATTTCCTTCTTTGAGGTTATGATAGGAAGAAAAAGGTTTGTACTGAAACATCTGAGCTTGGAGCAATTAAGAAATTGGTGGTGAGATGTATATTCTCCAATCAATGAGGACCTAGTCACTGAACATCAGTTAGATGATGCAGCCACATACATTACAGTAATGGATAAATATCAAACTAGTAAGGTGGATTGGAATAAAGTTGTAGAGCAGTCAAGGGAGGACATTAAGTCCATTGAAAGGAGAATTAAAGTATTAGATATGCCACCTATAGCTGTCTTGGATAGAATATTTTTGATGGTGCAGGATAGGATGGAGTGGGATAAAGACAAAGGGGAAGGCAGTTAATACAATGCCTCATCAGAATTTGTGCTTCCCCATTATTTTTCTTCCTTCCTTACATACATTGGACCAAACTATGTTGGAGATCCTAGGCAAACCTAGATGGAGTGCATGCATTTAATGCATATTTTACTTTATTTTGAATTCCTCTTGGCCGACTTTTTTTGTGGCCGTTTTTATTGTAAACCCTAATTGGGATGACATATCTTGGGGTTTCTATAAATATGGCATTTTGCCTCATTTGTAAGGGCTAGATAGTTTTACATTGAAGCAAATTAAGTAGTATAGCAAGAGTTAGAGTTAGGGGTCAATATCATTTTCAAGCAAGTGTTGTAACAAAAGACTGGAATTGTTGCTACTTTGGGATAATTTAATGCAAGTGAAGACATTGTGATTTGGTGCCTTTCTTGTGTTGAATTTTATCTGGCATGGTTCCTGTGATTCTATCTTTGAAGTTGCTTATGTTTATTTGATATATTCTAGGCTTAATGTTAGAATAATTAATAGTGTTTATGATTTGATACTTGAGGTGTTGCAACAATCTCTAGTCCATACTTTTTGCAGCTAGTTGATTGTTAGTTGCTTTACAAAGTTAGCCTGGACTTTAAATTCACTGTGCCTAGTTCAATTGTGGATGTTAGTTCATTTTGATTGCAATAGGGTTGTTTTGGATGAATGTTCATGATTCAAAAATATTTAATGCCTTAGAATATTGCACTATTTCTATATGATTGCAGGTTCATCTGGGTCAAAGAGGAATCAATTTCTGAGGGGTTGGTCTATTTCAAGTGTTTCTTCATTTGCATTGTTAATTTTAGGATTAGTGGTAAATTTAAAAAATCTCTTTGAAACCCTTATCTTTTGCTATTTTTTTTGTTATCTGAGTTAGATTTAGGATTTTAAGTATCACCATATTGCTAGATTTGATAAACTTGAATTAAACACTTGCTTGTAGTAAGGTCCCTTTGTGATTACCAGCATTTTCACATTTATCACTGAGTTGTTTATGCATTGTCAAGACCTGACATTAGAGACCTTGGGGTTATCTCTTCAGGCTTGTTGATAGATATTTACCTTTCAAGAGAGATAGAATATTATATTGTGTTTGAGTTGTTGTTGTGTAGAAAAAACCATCAACATATTGGTGCTAGAAGGAGGGCCTGAATAAGCAAGTTGGATCGATTTTTGTCTACCATTTCTCCTGAAAGATTCAGAACAAGAACCAGATCAACTCCAAGGGAGGATGAATTTCAAGAGTTGCAAGCTCCTACTAGGTTGAGAAGGACCAGAAGAAGGGGATAATCATCATCCACCCATCCACTTCCATCATCCCATCATCCTCATCTGATTTAGAAGCCATTCCTATTTTGCAGCCCAAACAAGTGATAAATCAGTCATTACCACCTCCACTTCCACCAATGGATTTCCTTGCCAACAATCCATCTCCCTTGACCTTCAATAATTACAATGTTATGCCCAAGAACCTAGAACACTTTTGTTCTAAGTTCCATGTTAATTACCCTAATAGGACCACAGAGGAACATGTCGGGATATTTCAGACTTGCCTCAAAGATAGAGGAATCAATCATGAGGATGTAGCGTGTGTTCTCTTCCCTTATTTCTTAGGAGAAGATGTGTTCTACTAGTACAATCATTTTCCTGCTGGGTCTATTCAGAATTGGACTAAATTGGAGACTACATTCCTGCAGAAGTTTAGGATTCCCATTAGTCCAAATGAGCTTTATCGTCAGTTCACTAATGTTAAGAGAGAAGTCAATGAGCCCATAGGGTCCTTTAACAGTAGATTTCATCGCGCCTATACCCGACTGCAAGCCCCTTATGCTATTGATGATGCCACTACTTTAGAAGTCTATTATGAGGGTCTTGACAGTCTGACAACCACCTTCATGAAGTGGAGAAACAATCCTCCTACTACCCTACTTGATGCATACACAGAGGCTGTGAAAGTTAGCACTACTTTAAGACAACACTTATCTAGGCCTTTACCATCACTAGGACCCACTGCTCACCCTGGGCAGGTCCCAACTCTCAATCAGGCTCTTGCTAATCACACTCCTATCATGAATCCAATACCTCAGCTACCTTTGGTTCCTCACCCAAGACCTCCTGTGAGTCAAGTTCCACCCGTGATCAGCTACCCCCCAAAAAATGTAAATCAACCTCTTCATCCATAGCCTCACGCTAGTTTTTCCACATATCTGCAGAATTCTGAAGTATTGAACCAGTCATTGAATACGTGTACTATAGTAGGATATCCTCAAAATAATGTGAATAAGCCTCCGTATAGAAATTCTAACAAAGAGAGATTGGATGAACTGACTGAACAAGTGAAGAAGCTAAACATGTAGGTAACTTATCTGAGAAACTAGAACAATCAGCTCTAGACTGCTCAAAAAAGTATGCAGTCTAATCATAATAGGGAAAATTGGGGAACTCAACAAGGACATAATTATGACAGAGGATAGAATTATGATAAAGGACAATTTTCAGGCCAAAACTTTGATAGAGGGCAAGCTAGTGGACAAGGGTTTGACTTGTGCTTATTTAGTATCAATACATCTCAACAGGGTATTTTATAGGGCACGTCTATAAAGGTTATCTCTGATGATGGTATACTTGGAAGACTTACAGATAAATGTCCTACATTGGTTGTTCAAGAGGTCAAGGGTTAGGATTTGGGCATGGAGGTATTCATATATATCTTTGTACCATGGGGAATCGAGACCAACAAGTTCACACACCATCTTTGAATCTGGGATGTCAAAGGCAGGGACCAAAAGTTGTTCTACCAAAAAAACTCAAATTTAGGCATGTTGCTAGGTATGTCCAAGAGTGAACCAATGGTTTCCATGACATTTGTTTCCATATTCTAAATGCGGGGTATTTGATGAAAGATGATGTCAAAATATTGTTTGAAACTATCTGCCATCCACTTGTATGGGGTGACCTTTTCATCTTTGGCTTCATAGTCATCATTAACTTGTTAGACTACTAGCTGAGAATCTCCATAAAATTTTAGATACTTAATATTCTAGTTGATTGCCATTCATAATCCTATTACAAGAGCCTCATATTTTTCTATATTATTGGTGCATGGGAAAGAAATTGTGAATGACTTAGGAATAGTTTTGCCCTATGGTGTGATAAACAATATGGCAGCCACTGAACCATGACTTTTATGGGACCCATTGAAGCATAACTTCTATGTCATTCCTATGTCAAGGGTGAAGATGAATTCATCAAGAAAATCTAAAACTAGAGGATGATCTACCTTAATCGGTACGTCTGCCAGTTGGTCAACAATAACTTGTTCTTTTATAGCTTTTCTTTATACATACTGGATATTGTATTCACTGAGTACCATTACCCATTTAGCCAATCATCCTATTAATGTTGCTTTACTAAGGAGATAATTCAAAGGATCTATCTTTGTGACCAACATTATTTGGAGGTTTAACATGTAGTGCCTAAGTTTTTGAGTAGAGAAAACTACTACAAGACAAGCACGATCAATGGTACTATAATTTAGCTCATAACCTACCAAACTATGACTGATATAATACATTTCCCTTTCATGACCCTCATTATCATTTTTTGCAAGGCTCCTAGCGTTGATGTGGTTGCTAAAATGTAGAGTATCAAAGTTCTTCCACCAGTAGGTGGTAGTAATAGTGGTGGTGTGAGTAGGTAATCCTTGATTTGTTGAAAAGCTTCTTGGCATTTACCTGTCCATACAAATGGTACCCCTTTTTTGAGTAGATGCTAAAAGGGATGTATCTTGTCTACTAACTGCACTATGAATCATCTAATAGAATACAGTCTCCCTTGTAGCATCCATAGTTGACTTACATTGGCCAGTGGAGGCATGTCCATTATAGCTATTACCTTTGTTGGGTCCACTTCAATGCCTCATCTAGAAATAATCCTAGAAGTTTTCCTAATTACACACCAAATACACATTTTTTAGGATTTAGCCTCACTTTGTATTCTTCTATTTTGTGAAAAATCTTATCTAGGACCTGTAAGTGATCAATCCTTGTCAATGATTTAGCTATCAGATCATCCACATAGTCTTCCATGAGAGTGTGTATGAGATCATGGAAAATGGTTGTCATGGTGCGTTGATATGTTGCTCCAGCATTTTTAAGTCCAAAGGGAATGGCATTCCAATAATAAGTTCCCCATGGATAACTGAAAGTTGTGTTATGTTGGTCTTCAGGTGCAATTTAGTTTTGATTGTATCCTGAGAAACCATCCATGAGGGATAATATTTCATATCCTGTTGTTAGGTCCACAATCATGTCAATATTTGGTAGAGGAAAGTCATCTTTAGGACATGATTTGTTTATATCTTAGAATTCTATACAGATGTAGATGCCACCTATTCATTTTGTCACTAGTATGAGATTGGAAATCCATTTTGCATAGTCAATTGATCTGAAAAATCCAACATCCAACAGTTTCTTTAGTTCGACTTTGACTAATAAAGTAATTTGTGGGTGCATTTTTCTTAATTTTTGCTTCATGGGTTTAGCACCTGGTTGTAATGGAAAATGATGTAAAACCAGGTCAGGATCCAGTCTAGGCATGTTGGCATATGACCATGCAAATTTGACCTATCTTTCTGTGAAGAAGTTATGAAATTTAGGTTGCTTTGTTACTATCAAAGATGCTGCAAAATAGATTACCCGAGCATTATCTTAAGTGCCTATGTTGATCTCCACAGATTCCTCAACCAACATTGGTGAATTTTCTTGAGCAATGGGGAGAAAGTTCAACCCTCCATCCTTGGGTGTCTCAGAGAGGTTTTCGCCCTTGGATGCATCCTTATTTTTTACTTTTTCATCGTCCAAGGGTGCCTTTCGGTTTTCACCTAGGGACTCATCATTTTTATTTTTTTCATTGTTTTTCTTATTGTTGCTACTTTTGAGACTAGAGGGGTGAACGAACTCCCAAAAATAATCCATGTTATCCAAGTCTATGGTAAATCTAGCCTTATGGTCACCACTAGGTATTCCTTCTCACAGTCTCATGAACTCAACTATTGCTTTATCATTCTCAAAGGTATCTAAGATAGGGAGGTCTTGTTGATCCCAATCGATAAGCTGGGGATATACTAGGGGCATGTCATCATCTGAAGTATCAAAATTTGAAGGGGTCAAGGTGAAGGCCAAATTATTGACATAGTTCCAAAAGGATTTTATGGTGTCTTCCCTACTCCTAGGAGGGGGTACGTTAGGTTTTGATGTGTCCCATGATGGACCAATTTTGAAGTGTTTCTCAAATATTTCATCAAATGTAGGTTCACTAGGTTCTCTAAAGGTTTCAAAGAGTTCATAATCATTAGATGATTTGTTAGAACCAAATTCATATTCATTTTAGTAAGTGGAATAATAAGGTTGTTCAGATGGCTCATTAGATGTCTTGATAGCTTTAGAAGCATTGACTCCATCTTGTAAAGGTGATGCGGTACTAGAAATTCCAATCTTAAGTGGTTGAAATTCCATCCCTAGGCCCTTCGGTCGCTTAGAGACAATGATGGGTTTAGTCCTCCCATTTTGATGTAGTCCCAACCGACTATGTCCATCATATCCTTTGTTTTACATTATCCTAAAACCTTTTCCATATTGATCAGTGGGTATTTGAGTGGGTGAAGGAGGTTATTCATTGTCTTCTTTATATAACCAAGAGGTCACATCTTCTTCATTTATAGCTTCTCTACTGAGTTCCCCCCATTTTGTGAAAGTCATTGTGGGAGGGACGTGTATGGTGATGATGGATTGTATCCTATCTACCATTGGTAGACCGTATGATTTGGGAGGAACCAACTAGTTGATACAATAAGATGCTTTCATATGATACTCTCCACAACCCTTATCTTGGATCTCAACTTTGGGAGTGGAAGGTGGTGGTTGGGAAGTATATGTTTTTGAAAGAGTGGATGGATCGATATATTGAGATGAGTTGGATGATGAAGCCTCCTAATTAATAGGCACCTATCGTTAGGGTATTCCACATAGGTTAGTGCAATATTGGAAAGGACTAGGATGACCATGTATCATGATCTCGGTGTAATTGTATGTGAATTTAAGGCATTGATGGTAAGTGGAAGGGATGACCTTCATAGCATGTATCCACGGTCTGCCAAGTAAAAGGTTATATGGGAGGATGAGATCCAAGACTTGGAAATTGGTATCTATAACCGCAAGACCGATTTTGATGCGAAGTGTTACAACTCCTTTATATGACCATTCTTCATCATCATAGGCCTTAATGGCAATGCTCTTAGTAGTGTCCACACATGCCTCTAAGAAACCTAATACCTTAACCAGTTTGAAGGTGCAAATATTCAACCCTACTCCTCCATCTACCAATACTTGCCAAAAAAAAATTTTATGGACAATAACTTTGAGGTGCAAAGGGTCATTGTGGTCTATCTTGTCAGTTGAATAATATTTCCTAGAGAAGGTATCATGACGAGAGTTTGTTAGGTATCCTACCATCTCTTGGAAGCGATTGACATCAAGGTTGGTGGGGATGGCCATGTTTTGCAAATATTGTCTAAAATAGCACGATGATCAGGTGATATACACAATAGTTCCAAGATAGACATTTGTACTATGGTCTTCCCTAATTGGTCAAGTAAATTGCACTAAGGCTTGGAGGATAGTGGTTGTTGTTGTGGCAGAGAGCCTTGGATGGTTAGCTTAGTTTAGCGAGTGTTGACAGCAAATTCAAGAGTTTTCTTTATGGTAATTGTGTTGATATGTCCATCAACTGCTTGAATGTGATTTATGATGGTGCCACGATTATAGTCATATTTGAAATTAGCATAGTTGGCCTGATTATTGGTCTTATTTCATAAACTGGAGGATTTTCCTTTTCCATGGTCATGTAATGGATCCATAAAGACCTTGTGTTCACTATTTGAGGATGTCTATTTCTATCCATTAACCTCAATAGTTCCATTTTCCATGAGATCCTATATAATGTTCTTCAACTATCGATATTGTAGTAGACTATGTCCTTTAGTTTGGTGGAAATCACAAAAAGCATTGTCATCCCACCAAGAGGGTTTAAATTGTTCAAGATCATATTGTTTTGGCTTAGGAAGTTGTATGAGGTTGTGTTTTATCAGTTCTTTAAAGACTAATTCAATTGGTTCCCCTAGGGGAGTGAATCCGTGTTTTGGAAACCTCCTTTGTGGTTGTGGTTGTTGTGTGTTTTGGACAAGATTGGTAGTTTGGTCAGCATTGTTGGGTGTGTTGTTAGAAGGGTTGTGTCATGTAAATGTAATGATTGGTCCTGCATGTAGGGATTTAACATCGACAATGCCATCATTGGATAAATTCTTGTTTCGAGACCAAAATTTGTTCCTATCATTAGGAGTGCTTTAAACATTTGGATTTCTATTTGACATCTTGATTTCACCTTTGTCAATGAGAGCCTTTTCATGTATGATACCCTTTTGTACTATTTCCACAAAAGAAGTGCAACAGTGTACTCTTAGGTCACTTCTCAATTTTGAATTAAGATTTTCTTGGAATATAGTGACCTTTTTCTTTTCGAGTATTTCAATAGGGAATCAACTAGCTAGACTCCTCCATCTCTGGAAGAAGGTGATAAAGTTCTCTCCTTCATATTGTGTGGTGTGACATAAGGATTCTATTGTGATTTCATTGTCAATGTTAAAGGTGAAATGTTCAATAATTTTTTTAGAAAGTTCACCCCATGACCTTTGCCATATGGAAGTTGAGAAAACCATTCAAGTGCTATTCCAACAAGGCTTTTTAGAAAAAGTATCATGAGATATGTGGGGTCATATGTGACATCTATGCACATTGTGGAAAATTCCCTTATATGTTCAATAGGATTATGCTACCCATTATACTTAGGAAAGTTTGGTATAACATATCCATGTGGGAAGGGTATCATGTATAAAGCTTTGTCAAAGGGAAATGGACATAAGTATTTTTCTAAAAAATTATTTTTGCTAGACATTGCCATGTTGTCCATTTGTTGTTGAAGGACTTGCATTTGTGTTTGCAAAACATCCACTTGTGTCAATGATGTGTTGGTTGCATTATTGGGGTCTATGTAAGTGTTTTGAAACCCAGTGTTATGTGATGGAATTTGGTTCAGTGTAGGAATGAAAGGTGGATTTTGGTTTGATGTTGGTTGATGGGGAATGTGAATGTTTTGTGAAGGATCGAGCTGGTTCCCAAATTGTATGAGAGGTATGTGTCTCGTTTGCAAAACCCCTATTTGTGGAATCGCACTAGTTGTGTTGATGTTTGGTATAGCATTTGTCATGTTAATGCTAACTTTATGCATTTTACTTCTATTATTGGTGTCGAAGGGATTTGATAATGATGGTCCTATGGTAAAATTAAGTCCTTGTGTCATGCTCGATGTACCAAATGGTGATGTATTTATAGTTGTGGCACTTTGGGTAAGTACTAAAAATGGTATAGCTACAGTTATTTGAGGGATAGAGACACTAGATGTCATTGTGTTTTTCCCTTGGGTAGATGAAGTTTTCAATGTGTGAATGTCAAATCTAGGAGGTAATGTGGCACCTTCTACTAAATTTTTTTCTAAGTATCATTTGGGATCTTGTGCCAAGTATTCATCTACAAAAGAGGAAAATTTTGGATCTTGGGTAGCAACATCTAAGTCTTCAACTATAATGTGTCCTTGGTCTCTGGTGACAATTTTTTTTTAATAAGGTTTTTTGTGGTCTTGATGTCCCTAGTGGGGGGTTTGAAAATGGATTGATAAACTCTTGAGGGCCAACCATTTCTCTTTGTTTCCTTTTGGACCTTGTTTCGACCATGTAAGATATGCTCAAAATGTGGATGATGCAAAACTATATCTATGAATGATATGATTTTAGTCTATGTTTTTGGATTTTTTTGGACATAAAGAATGAATGCTAATGCAACTATGTTTTTTGGTATTTTTTGGAAAATAAGGGATGTTAAATGTTGATTAATGTCTAAAATGGTGTCCTAAACTGAATATGTCTAAGTATGCTAAAGTGTAGGAAAGATTTTAAAGGTAATAAACTTTGGGAGATTTGAGAAGAGGTTACTAACCATCAAATTTTAGCCAAGGCTTAAATTTATTTTGTCAAAGGACCTTTGTAAGAGACAAAGTGAGTTCCCAAACTAGATTGACAAGCTGGAAAAGACTCACCAAAATGACAAAAGATAACTGGTGTGACAAGTGACTTGGTTCTATGACAATTTTCCTTGAAGCAAAGGTTTATCCAAAGTATGGGAAGTTGGCCTATTTTAATTTGCAAAGTTGATTGTCTTAAAATTCTAATTGATCTAAAGATAACGAGGAATCCTAAAATGTAAATAAGGTTTTTAATTGTTATGTATATTGCGACAACTAAATGATACTAAAGGATGCAATGGTGAAAAGTGTGAGAAAATATTTCTGGTTTCTATTCAAAGATTACTATGAAAAGATAATCAAAGATAGGTTTTGATTGTTTGACCTCAGACTATGAGAGTGGATTTTTTTTTCTTTTGATTGTCAGGCAATTGCAGTTTAGATTTAATAGATGTGTCATTTGATAGTTGGTTGCGGTTTATGGTATTAGATGCAGTTTATAGTAGTAGATGTGGTTTATTGTAAATAGGATATGATTTTTTTCTATAATTTTTGGAAAAGTTTGTAGGTTTGTTTCATTCTATTTTTGATCAAATTTTGGAAAAATAGAAGATAGTCAGAAAAAACTTTGTTTTAGTTTGGTTTTGATGTGAAAATAGTTGATTTCAAACAAACAAGTATGATCCTATGGTTGGCCAAAATAATATCTATTGAGTTCCCACTTGGATTTCTCCTACCACGCTTATTCTTAGTGGATGACTTAGAAGCTTGGCCACACTGGCTCCCCTCCACAACACTCACTTCTTTGGGTCAACCAAGCTTTGAGTTGTTATGAATCTTTCATGACAAACTCTTCATCTCTACTAATAACTATGAAAAAAAGGGACGGCTTTAGAGGTCCAACTTCCTACACCAACAAATAGAAGGATTTTGGCAATCTATAACAAATGGTTTTTAATCAAGACACTTGTTGAGGTGGCTATACATGAGGCAAGATTAGCTCTGATAAGGAGGTTTCTCAGCCTGTAGAGGTTACGCTCTATAGGTTTTAGCGTACCACATGAATACTAAAGAAATCACTTGTCTGTCTAACACATCCACACCTGTAATGCTAAGTTTCCCATTAGCATTCACATTTATATACTGTTAAATAAATATTTGAGCAGCTCCCTTTGGGTTTATTTTTGCATTGTGTGTGCGTCAGCCTATGCATCGCCGAGTTTACTCTACTTTTTATCAAAGTTTTGATCTGCCACTGTGCACATCTACTCTTCGCAGCTTCGGGTATCAGCATTCCTTTCGGATCCTGGAGGTTCCGTCATGCTTCCACGTGTCGCGGTTATGGGATGCTTTTGTTCCTTGTTTCCTTGAGGCCTCGTCGGGCTGCGAAATGCTTCTACAAAGCCTTTACTCCTAAAAGGTGTTGGCGGGCCCCACATCTTGCTACGTGGCAACCACTCGCAAATCTTTCAACGCGGGGATGAAATAGTAATTGCGGGCAGCGAAATGCTGCCACGCGTCTTTTATGCCTGGTTGATGGAGTGTTCCCTCCGCTGTGATAAAGTCCTCAGCCCATTCAACACGTGTTTCATTTTTGCAAATCCTCAGCAGCGATTAGAGAATGGTTCATGCGGGTAGCGAAAGACTCCCACATGCCTAACAACTGATCTGTTATGTAGGCAATAGGCTGGATGAACTAAATAAAGCTATTAGTTGTTGTTTGTCATAATCATTCGCAGCAGTAGATGACACTTGTCTGATCGAGCCTGGCTGGGACCACCACCATCATTACAGAGAATGAACCTATGCCCGGGATGACTGGATGTTGTGTTCCAGCTCGATGCTATTGTAACGGCCTTGGGAATATTTTCATTCAGGCATCATTGCAAAATATTACGAAATATTTTTTGTTGCTGTTCTCCGAAGTGGTGGGAGGTTTTCCTACTATATATACTTTCTCTGTTGATGAGAAAGGGCCCAAAATTTGGAGAAAAACATGTTGGTTTTAGAAAAAAGACACTAGGCCTCTATTACTATTTTATTTAAATTGCAAAACTTTTAGACTGTGCCAATTGTTCGGCCTTTCTATTTTTCATGCTTTGATTAAACTGTGAACTATGCTTTATACTGTCTTGAAATTTCATTTGAAGAACTTCTATATATGTTGGATACAAGTTTTCTTACCTAAATCATGTCTAATGACTCTTCTTAGTAGTGAGAATGTATGCAATGTTATTTTATATCAATAAATGAATTGTTTATGCTATAATCTTAAGTCTTTGACGTTTTGGAACACAACAACACTAGCCAGGCCCTTAAATATATGATTTATCGTGTCCATCAGCAAATCTTGGCACATCGCCTTAGGTTAGACTTTACTTTATTATATCCGCTTCTTTTTCCCTTTCCAAACCCCATTATAGAAGAAGCCAACTTCTCTAAAAATTTGGAGGTTACTCAGTTTAGCGTAAAAAGTCCCCCTTAAACTAAGTTTCCCATAAGACTTTGTTACCTAGTCAATTTTTGGCGTCAATAGTTTGTTCTTTTTCTGGCACGCACGGTGGGACCCAAACTTACTGAAATTGCATTGTAAAAGGGTGATGAGCCATCAGCCTGTAACTAGATCCCAAACTGTAGGTAACCCAAGTTTACTAGTACCTCCGCTAGGGATAGTCCAGGTCGCTAATCAGCTGGTAACCATTCCATTCCCACCACCCTTTCCTCTCACCATGTTGTCGGCCGCCAAAAAAAACTATGTAGCATGGGATGCCAGAAGTCCCCTGGTAGCCCCGGTAGCTCCCGCTGTCTAGGGCACTATCCTAGTTTCGGCTATGAAAGCTATCCCCAAATTTGTTGGAGACAGCTCAAAAATGCCAGCAAAACATTTGCAGGATGTGGCCGACGTATGTTTGGTACAAGGTATTATAGTGTAGAATGTAGCTCTAAGGCTCCTCACCGTGTCTTTCAAAGGCAAGGCTCTGGATTGGTACCGAACGCTAACTCCTAATTCAATTCACACCTGGGATGAGCTCGAAGATCGATTCTATGAAAGGTTCTCGAATGACAAAGATCATTCTTCATTGTATTACCAGCTATCTGTCATAAAACAAGCCCCCCAGGAGGCTTTGACGGACTTCAATGCTTGATTTCACGTGAATTGGCAGAGGATCCCTATTACCATCCGACTCCTGAGTTGGCCTTTATATTTTATTTGAAGTCCATCAATTCTGACATTTCTGTGATGAAGTTTTTGGGATGAGCTACTCTACCAGATGCTTACGGTACCGCTATCAAAGCTGAGAATCATTTGATAGATTGCATAAAATTTCTTCCTCGACCTATTATGTCGATATTTCCTAAAATATCAATTTCCGGACAAGAGGTCATGTCGACTAGTGCGCCCGCAACTACCCAGTCAATGTACTCATATGCGACCGCTCCTGAAAACGTGGCTTTTACATTAGGATCTTCTAAGGATGAAATAAGCAACCTCAAGGAGATGTTGCAAACCATGGAAAATGACATAACAACTCTTAAGTGAAACCAAAAAATGCCCCCACGGCCCGCATATCAAAACTATCAAGGTGAGCGGTCTACTTATCAGCAAAATCAATATCAGGGTGTGCCTCGCACCAATCCACTAATGCCAACTGCAAACCAAATGGTGTCAGTGCCATCTCTGTTGACGAGCGTGTCACCAAGCTCGAGTAGGGAATTAATCGCAAGGCAGAACAACCTTATTGATGACATCAATCCATGGTGTTTCCCCTACATCGATGCACATATGCCATGAAACTGTCCGCGTGGTAACCTACAACAGAAAGTGGCGGAGCAATGCAGCCAAGGAACGACAACGAAAAATGGAGGTTATGTATATGCCTCACCACAAATAGAGAGTGCGGTCCTTACTACACAAATGCAAAGAATGTCTTTAGAACAAGAATCAGATATTGCTCCTGATCATGCACTTTTCTCCTAGATGGAAGAAGAAGAAATGGTGTTTGCTAATGACGCATTCATATCCAAAACACTGCAGGTGCAGTCTGGCTATAACACACACTAAAAGAGGAGATTCACTAGTGAGCCAGTTGTTTCAAATCTGGACAGCCCACAACTCAGAGGCATGTCCGATCAAAATCCCAGTGCTTCAACCGTCCCTTCACCTTCTCAACCACAGAAGGAGATTATTATAACAAGACCTAAGGAGTAGAAATCTCTGAGTTTTCCACCTTTTAATGTGGTGGAGCAATTGAAGAAACCATCCGCTAATGTATCTTTGTGGGACATTCTAGCTATCCTAGAACAGAAGATGTTATTACAGAAGGCGCTTCAGGAAGAGATCAACCCGGCATCAACAGAGCCATCTGCTAGTGCAGAGGTTGTTTGTCTCACACCGCTAGCAAAGGTTCTTACAAACAATACAAAGGAATCTCCTACTGAGGATAGAAGTAGGCCAAAACCTCATCCCTTCTTCTTGAATCTTATTGTAGGAAAGAAGCTATTACACAATGCTATGATTGATTATGGTGCTAGTACAACAGTTATGCCTAAACAGATAGCTGAAGCTTTGGGACTTAGCTATGAACCTATGAAAAGAGGGGTGATGCAGCTTGATGGAAATAAAGTTGAGACCATACGTGTCATCAAAGAACTTCCTTTAACTCTATTTTCCTGCCCTAGTATCACAGTCCTATAGGACATAGTGATCATAGATGTCCCTCCTATGTTTGGTCTTTGTTTATCTTGAGAGTTTACTTCAAAGGTGGGTGGATACCTGTCCTTGGATTGGTCACATCTGATACTTAGGACCAAGCACGACGCAAAAATAAAGATAGAATCAGAGGCTCTACATTCTGAACATGTGGCAGATGAGGCCTTGATCAATTTTGAAGCCGCGCATACCTCTATCACCAAGCAAGAAATGTATTGCATTGATTTGCTAGAAGAGGAGAAGGTGAGCAGAGATTAGAATGATAAAGAAGATGCTCTATTGAGTGAACACATAAACAATAATCCTTTCAAAAATTATCATGCTACAGGATTGGGCATGTATGTAATTTATGATGAAGAGCAGGTGCTTCTAAGGGTTGCAAAAGAATCTGAAGGTAACCAGGAAAATGAGCTATGGACACTGTACTTTGATGGAGCAAGAAGAAAAGTAGGTGCTAGAGCAGCCTGGGTATATCTAATATCCTCGCAAAATAAAAAATGGTTGAGGCCTTTCCACTTTCATTTCGCTTGCTTAAACAACGAGGTTGAATATGAAGGGTTAGTCCAAGGCTTAAGCCTTGCGGAATGAATGGAAATTAAGCAATTAATGGTGTTCAGAGATTCTGAATTGGTAGTTAACTAGGTCTGATGAATTTTTGCAGCAAAAAAATGTCCACATGAGATCCTATCGGCACCAAGTTTGGGACCTGATTGAGGGTTTTGAAGCTTTCAACATCCAGACTGTTCCCCGAAGACAAAATAGCGATACAGATCGTATGGCTGTGATTGGTGCTCAGTTTGATCCTGTCTCTGACTTGCTTCAGAATGAACATTCAGTACGAGTACTAGTCCAACCAGTGATCCCTGACAATGATCAGAGTTGGCAAGTCTTTGAAAGAAATGAACATATCACCTCGTTTATCCAGCACTTAGGGGAATTTTCCGATCAACTTCAACCAAAGATCGCCGAGGCTTATGAAGGACAAATTATGCAGCTCAAATCTAATAAACTTCTAAAAGGATTGGTTACTCTTGAAAACTTTTTTGATTGTAATGATGCCCGAAATGATAAGCAGAAGTTCATGGTGGACAAAAGTGATTATGAGGACCTTCGGGTCTCTGATGGTAGGAATCTTTGAGTTGGAAAAGATGTCCTGCACCATGATAAGGAAAGGCTTATCAATTTTTGTGAAAAGTATGGAGTAGTGGCTTGGTCCTACGATGATCTGGAAGGTTACAATCCTGATATCATTCAATACACTATTGAGCTAATAGAAGGTGCAAAACTAGTTCGACAGAAACAGAGGCTAGTGAACCCTAAAATTGAGGCCCTAATGGCATAGGAGCTAATTAAGCTCATTGAGTCACACATTGTCTTCCCAATCAAACATAGTACTTGGGTATTGAATCTGGTCCCAGTCTGAAAAAAGAATGGAGATATCCGATTGTGTGTGGACTTTCGAGACCTAAATAGAGCATCTCTAAAAGACCACTATCTGTTGCTTTCTATGGAGTCAATCCTACAAACTGTGGCAGGATTGGAAATGTTTTCTCTACTGGATGGTTTCTTCGGCTACAATTAGATCCGTGTTAAAGAAGAAGATCAACATAAGACTACGTTCACCACAAAGTGGGGAACATTCACATATGCTAAAATGCCTTTTGGTTTATCCAATGCAGGGGAAACATTCCAGCGAGCGCTGGACGTCGCATTCAATGAACTAATCAATAAGTTTATTCTAATCTATTTGGATGACCTTACTATGTTCTCTAAATCTAAAGACGATCATTTTGATCATTTGGAATTAGTTTTTCAAAAGTGCCAGGAATTCGGGGTTTCCCTAAATCCAAAGAAATGTGTATTCGGAGTGTCATAGGGTAAGTTGTTGGGGCATGTTTTGTCTAGAGAAGGTGTTTCAATTGACCCCGAATGAGTAAAGGTTATCAAAGAACTTCCCCTTCTGGTAAATAAGAAGGGTGTCTAGTCTTTCCTGGGCAAGGTCAATTTCGTCAGCAAGTTTATTTCTGATTTCATGGGAATGATGAGGCCAATCACCCTAATGTTGAAGAAAGATCAAGCATTCAAGTGGACAACGGAAGCTCTGGAGGCTTTTGAAAGGGTCAAGGAAGCGATTTCCACAACCCCGGTGCTAATTAATCTGGATCAATCCAAATATTTTATAATGTATGCTTTCAGTAGCAGGTCCAATATTGCTACTGTTCTAACCCAAAAGGATAACAAAAAAAAAGGGGAACATCCAGTGGCATTCTATTCACGGACCCTAAAGGAATATGAGACGAAATATAATTTTGTCGAAATACAAGCCTTTGCAATAGTAAAAGGACTTAAAAAGTTCTACCATCTAATTTCCTAAAACAAGGTGCTGGTGTATGTCACACATTCCAGTGTACGTGAATATATCATGGAGGGGGAAATCACAGAAAAAAGGGCTAATTGGATCACCAAGATCCTTGAATACGACATTGAAGTCAAGCCTACTAGAACTATTAAAGGAAGAGGACTGTGTGAATATATGGCACAGAGCGAGGAGGTACCTATCACAGAGGAGCAGCCAGAGCTTGTATTGATAAATGAATTAGAATCAGAAGGCGGTTGGCTGACTGAGAGAATGAGGTTCATGCAAACCAGAAAGTATCCGCTAAGCCTCTCGTCCCAAAAAAGGAGGTATTGCCGGTTGCAGAATTGTGGGTATACGCAAATAGAAGGAGTCCTTTTCAAAAGGAATTTCAATGGTGTTCTCTTGCAATGCGTTACTTCAGAGCAGGCAAAGAGGATCCTCGACATATTCCATAATAGCGCTGCAGGCGAACATTTCTCTGCCAAAACCACCGCAATTAAAATCATGTGTGCTGGCTATTATTGGCCCACACTTTTCAGTGACTCCCACTCTTTGGTAAGGGCTTGTAAAAAATGCTAGTTCTTCACTGACAGAAGGAAGAATTCCACAATGCCCCTCAGACCTATAGTGGTGGACGAACCATTTGCACAATGGGGCCTAGACTTCATCAGAATGATCAACCCGGTTTCTAGTGCTGGACACAAGTAGATTCTGACTACTACATACTACTTCACAAGGTGGACAGAGGATATTCCCCTTAAAGGCTCAACAAAAACAAAGATTGTAGATTTCCTCGAGGAACTAGTGACAAGGTTTGGCCCTCCAAAAACTATCATTTCGGACAACGCTAGAGCATTCCTAGGTGCAAAGGTATGTCACTTTGCATTAAATAATGGCATATTCCTTAAAACATCATCAAACTATTATCCACAGGGAAACGGTCTAGCAGAGTCAACGAACAAAAGCTTAGTCTGACTCCTTAAAAGGATTGGCTCAGAACATAGATGGAATGGCATAAAAACCTCCAAACAATGCTCTGGAAAAATATCATAACTCCTAAGCAAGTCCTTAAGACTTCACCTTATGAATTGGTATACGGAAAAGAGGCGCTATTACCTATCTCTATGGAGATTTTGGAAATACAGTTGTTGAAATCTCTTAAGATAGAACAAAATGAAGCCATGGAGGTTCGGCTCACCAAGCTATTGGAAGTACAGGAAAAAAAGGAGAATTCTCTAATAGCAATAACAAGTCGTCAATAGGTGGTCAAGCAATGGTTTGACAAGAAGGCTTCCGTCCAGGGTCTAAAATGCGGAGACTTAGTGCTAAAGTATGATAGCAGGGCTACAAAGCCAAGTCAACATGATAAATTTGATAGCCTATGGGAGGGTCCCTTTAAAATCATTTGGTGCAAAGAACACAACACTTTTGAGCTAGAGAATATGGAACAGGAACCATTGGGAATCCCGATCAATGGGATTCATCTTAAGTTGTTCCATTAGGCATTAAGCTCTACTTTGTACATATGTAAATAACACTTTTTTTTTCTATTTCTTTGGTCGGTCTTTTTCTGATTTAGTTTGTACTTCTGTGAAATTAACTCATTATTATTGGTGGGTGGAACACCAGAGTTGCTTTACACAGAACACGCCCATGTGCAGAGAAATAGCAAATAAAATTTGCAAGCCCAGAAAAACTTAAATATAAAATAAAAAGAAAGAGCATGGATTTTCTTTAAACGATAGATATATATTCATATATGTTTTTTTCATTGCAAAAGTGGCTGGGAAGCCATATTTCAAGATTTACAAGCATATTGAGCTATTATATATATAATAGCCTTTTTGTCAGGCTTATATACATCTATGGACATGTAGTTTGAGGAACAGGCAGGGGGGACACATTTTGAGCAACAAGAAAGGGTTTTTCATCCGAAGGCATGGCTAGCAGAAATTGACGCATTAACTGTAGCATCCACTTCTTCCTCGTCCACGGGTTCCTCGACAGCACTGGCAACATCATTTGGCACAACCTCCAATGGCGGGGGGAACACCAGTTCCTAAAGTCAGTATATCAGTCTACGTCGTAGAAAGGTATCACGTTGTAGCTACGAAATAGGAAGTATAGGGCCTAAGTAACCCTCTGCTGGTGCTAGTCACGGGTTTGTAGGCGGAATCCGCTGAGGAATGGTAGCCAAACGATAATTGCTTCTTCCTCAATGAAGCGATGTAGGTTACTGACTGACGAAAGACCTACCCCATAGGCAGCATGAGCAACGACCTCACCGAGACCATTCAAGGATTTTTTGGGGAAGATTTCTTTAACCAGCTTCAAGATAAGTGGTCGGGCAATGCTAATGTCCAGCATGGACACTACAAAGTGGGAGCATACGTCAGTATTTACCTGATACTTATCCTCATATTCTATACAATCTTTGCCTAAAACCTATTTTATGGCTATCAAAACTAGAGAATGTTTATTCTTCGTCATCCTTTTTAGTCTCCTAGTTGAAATATCCCCTAGGAATGCCATCTGCGACTTATACGAAGTCAGGCAAACTGGGGTATCCATTGCTTTGACACTATCCCTAGGCTTCTAATCTAATGCTGAATTTGTCTACCACCTAACCTATGAAAAGGCTTGCTTAAGACTCTACTATTGACCTATCACTTCTCAAATGCTAAGTATATTTTTTTCACTACTTACTGGCCTATTTATAGAAAATTGACAAGATGCATGCTAATCTGCTTCAAAAAAATGTGATATTATGCTAGTTGCTATCATGAAAGGCGAGTCTGCGTTTGCTCACATTTTCGGGCTAGTTACATCCATGATAGCATAGGTCAATGTGTGCTTATCTAAATGGAGTCGATTAATTAGCTTTAAAAAGCTGGTGATCATTGGTAGTGAGACATATGGTCGTAGGCTATTGTGTCATCTCTCAAGCGTGTCCCAGAGCCCAAGGCGATATTCATATCTTTTCAGGTCGTGATTGTTTACTTAGCATAATCATTCTGACCAAGATATTAATTGCCAGCGCATGTTAACGTAGAGTTAGCAAGCAAATTTCTGGCTCAAGTTCCAAGGAGATTAGAGCGTATCACACGATCGACCAAATGCAATAATGAACTCCGGCCGCCTCAAAATAGCAATCAATTCATTTTGCACAATTTGCAAGATTAACAATACATGTTGAATTAAATGCAAAAGGCTTGCTTTCGCCTACCACCTTGAGAAAAGTTGCTATTATTGCATGAAAAGGCTTAATATTTCAAAGTCTTTTCACAAATGTCAAGGATAAGTGCAGAGTTGTTTTATGTCTATCTATCTAGAGCCGAGCATAGTCGCAGCCAACCAGAAACTTGCAAAAATATTTAGAGAAGGAAAATGTCAGAATCTTTAGCTCAGCCAATGCAAGAGGAAATTAGCCAAGAGCTATTTACGGCTATTCGTTCTTCAGTATAGGTATATGTCTATGAGGATGTGGTGTACGCTATGCCTAGTATACCCCGCAGGACAAGGAGAGTCTACACAGAAGAGCTGAATAAACCCAAGAAATGGAAAAACCAAAAAAAGGTTGAGGAAAAATGGGACAATATCACGACCCAAAGCTTGCAAAAAACCCTAAGTCCCTCAGAGAGGTAGCTTTTGCAAGGTTATCGGAACCAAAGGCAGACCAATCTATGGCGAGTAGAGTTTGGTACAATGGTCTCCCTTAATACATGGTCCCACTGGTGCATTAATGCCTAGAAGTGGTTGATGCTGCTATTCAGTGTTATAATCTTGATACCCACTACATTGAAGGCCGCAACTAAATGGTGCATATCACTCCAGAGGCCATCTGACACATGTTATGTATTCTGGATCTGAGTAAGAGGAAGGAGAATATCGAGACCTTTCACCCAAGAAAAAGAGAGAAAATATGGAGGAAGATGAAAACTAGCTTAGAGTTCTTGTTAGAGGAGACTGGTAAGAAAGGCATCTCAGCCACTAAAGCACCAAATATTATGTTATCGCACGGTGCATTTCGCTATGATCTCTAGGACGCCATGTCCATACTAGCCTTTGTATGTGGCCGAGACTTCGATGAGAAGATAGAGACCTTTCAATTGGGACTAGAAATACAATTTTTCAAGTAACATGAACTCTTCTCGTATGATTTTGCTAAGTTTATAGTTGAAGAAATGAAACAACAAATTGAGAATTATCAGGTGGAGAAAAAATTTAGGTTTCTTTCCTTCCTGGTCCACATGTTTCTGCATTAGAACCCAGATTTCTTCGCCCGGTATTTTCCGCTATCAATTTTTGATGAGCAAAATAAGAGGAAGCCGGTATCCACATGAACACCTTTTCTTTCTGCATCATATGATTATTATGCATTTGCGGACTGTTTCATAGCCCCGGTCTTAAATGATTTGATCGAAGAAGGTGATATTATCTTGCTCGATAAGGAGCAGGCCGGATTTATGCAGAGCTTCACCCCTGTTTGTGACTAGTTCTTGGGCAAGGATTTTACGATCCTCTAAATGCAGGGCTTTACTGGAAAACCTTTCCTGCTCCCAGCTTGTGTCACAGATAGAGTGCTCGTACTAAAAAATTTCTGACAAGTGTGTATCATTCATTTTACTTTCTGTAGTAGTGAAAAGGTCAAGAAGAAGGGATTCTTCACTTGTCTGAAGAATTTCAAGTCGGTAACTCTACTAAAAAAGCAATCAGACCAGCTATTGGAGGATAAGCTGGCATATCTAGAGTTGGTATTGGTAAATGATAAGTGGGAATACAACCCTTTCGACGACTTGTCAGAGCCACATATGAGAGTTACCCATGTTTCCCAACCATACTGAGAGAAGCGGTGTAATCCACGAATGGACAAAGATGAGGATTTTGTTGAATTGACGTAGATCCCTACGCCAGACACTAGAGGCCCATGGTACAAGTTCTACTTTCCTATGACTATGGCCCAGGATAATGTCCCTATAGAGCACTGCATGTACAACAGGTTAAAGAAGGATGAGGAATGGAGTGAGGAAAAAATAAAGGCTTTATGGAAATATCACCAGGAAATAGCATAGTTGGATGCTCCTTACAATCAACTAAGGGATGGCTAGGAATTTGAAAGATGGTGGAAGGAGGGCCATCCCAGCTCAAGATCTAGTACTAATAGGAGCGAAGAGGGAGGAATTCGACGAGTAGGAGGAGGAAGCGGCCACATCGGCTTCCTCTGCACAAAAAGCGAAAGTTTCTAGACAACCCGCCTATGTGGCAAAAAATGTACGTTTTAATATATCAAGGGGCTCACATACACTCACTTGGGTTGCTAAACCAGCTAGGCTATCTCTTTAGCAAAAGGAGATGACTACTAAAGCTAGTGAAATTCCACCTATGAAATGATAGAGTATTATCAGAGAGGGTTCACAAGAACCCGCCAGAGGAGTACTTGCTGCTACTCAGGAATCAGAGGTTGTGGCGGAGCCTCTGACATTTCTGGAGACGCCAACAACCAATCAACAGGTACAATTCACTCCTTCTCTTGCATCTTATTCCTTAGTATCTACCCCTACCAAAGGTACTGACCCTCTACCCTCTACTTTTAGTCAGACATATCTAGTTGGATTCGCCTAGTTTCGCTGGGCCACCCGCTCATAATTACTCCTCCGCGTATGCTTACGCCTGTCACTGCCCCTGAGACCTTCCTCGTCTCGCTTTCGGAAAGCTTTCCCCCTGTGAGTGCCCATTCTTTCTCTGCTATGATTATATATCCTCTTCCTTTGCAACAGGTTAACACCCCGTTAACAACTCCCCCCTCCCCACCAATCAGCCTTACGGCTGATTCCCCAGTCTAGTCATTACAAATGACTAGCCCTACTATTGGTTCTCAAACCAAGCTATGGAATGTGCCTTATTTCTCTCCACAAACTGTCACTCTCTAAAAGAAATAAATGCCCGCGCCTATGAAGGTTATCTATCCCTATGCCCTGCCTTCTGGTGCTCCTTTCACAGGTGCACTAGTTTCATCGCTAGCCGAATTGATAGCACATATAGATTGCGGAAGGGAGGCACGTGCAAAAATAATGAGGAAACACAAGGAAAATAATGACAGTGTTTCTGTTGAGCCAAGAGTACAAGCTCTGTACGATGAGGCCCGACAAGAATTGAAGTTTGCAACCATGTACCCGAGGGTAAGCAAGCTTGAGGGAGAGATGCAACCAGAAGATTATGAGATATATGTGGTCGGACTCGACATGAAGGTGGCCCGATTGTAGGATAAAGTTGAAATCATGGAGGAAACGCAACGAGTAGTCACTTTCGAGTTCCTAAAAACTAGTCGCTAGCTAAAGAAGAAAGATGAGCAGCTCAAAGCAGCTAGGGAAAGGGTTAGTTTTCTGGAAAGAAAGGAGAAATCCTTAGAGGAAGATATTGCCTGCATGACTGAAAGGACAATGACAGCAGAGGGTGAGAGAAACAAGCTTCAAAGTGAAATTGTGAAGATTCAGGTTGCTGACCCTAGCATAATAAAAGAGCTACAAAGCAAGAACCAGGAAGCACAACAAAATCTACAAATGAAAGATGAAGAGCTAGAGCGCCTCCGCTTTGAGCATACTCAGGGGATGGCACAAAAAGGGGAGGAGTTAGAGCACCGACAGACTCAATATGAGCAAAAAATACAAGAGAAAGAGGTTGAATTTAAAGGCCTAAAGGCTCAACTACAGGAGGAACTCTGAGAGACAAAGACTTCTCTAGAGGAGCATTTAGCAAATCACTCCCGGGCCAAGCAGACTTGGAATGAAGAAATGAGCAACTATGCGAAGCAGCTAGCGTCCGAGAAAAGGAAAAAGGCAGAATTGGCTAAGGCCATTATTTCAAGAGACGCAGAGATTACTTCGCTTAAAACCTCTCTCTTGCCTTCCCCTACACAACCTGATATCCTTCTGCTGGTTAGGAAATTATACATTTCTCACTGGGAGAAAATCAAAACCTTTTGCCTAACACTATAGCCTACCCTCTGATTTATCGACAAGGCATCAAGGCTCGACTAGAAGGCCCATGATACAATTGAGAAGCTCCCACGATTCATCTTGGAGAAGGTTCCTAAGGCAAAAGACTTGCTCAACAAGCTCTACTCCATCTCTGACGAGCACCTTGCCAGAGCGGGTATTGAAGATCGGGATGCTGCTGCTCAGATGAAAAATAAATTTATCCATTGCCACTCCGCCTTCCAGTGCACTAAGGTAGCCGCGACTATTCTGAGTAAAACACTGGATAGCATACGGGGATGTTTCTCCAGGTTAGGGAGGATGAGACTGTCATCCCCGTTCCTCGAGGATGGCTCTATTGCTACGACTGTGCAAATTGTAAAAAATATTGAAGAGAAGGAAGGCAACCCGGAGGCTTTCAGGGAGTTCAGCCATCCTCTAATGGTAGCCAACATTGACGCAGTCATTCATCCACTCTCATAGCTACTATTTCATATACAAACAGGGGTCGGTTTACTCGATGTGTTTCCGCACAAAGAAACTATTGACCTGCGTGGAGCACAAGAGAATTTGTGCAACATAGTGAAGTCATCCGAAGATGAGTGGTTGCCTTTGTAGGCGGCTCTTTCCAATTTCTGACTCCATTAGCCCTTTGAATAAGGCTCTGGTCTACAGAACCAGATAATTTTTGGGTTCTTTGTTCCATAGTCGAAACACCCTTGATAGTCGCAAAAAATTGTTAAATAAATATTTGAGCAGCTCCCTTCAGGTTTATTTTTGCATTGTGTGTGCGCCGGCCTATACATCGCCGAGTTTACTCAACTTTTTATCAAAGTTTTGATCTGTCGCTTTGTGCATCTACTCTTCGCAGCTTCGGGTATCGGCATTCATTTTGGATCTTGGAGGTTCCGTTGTGCTTCCACGTGTCACGATTACAGGATGCTTTTGTTCCTTGTTTCCTTGAGGCCTCGTCGGGCTGCAAAATGCTTCCATAAAGCCTTCACTCCTAAAAGGTGTTGGCAGGCCCCACATCTTGCTACGTGGCAACCACTCGCAAATCTTTTAACGCAAGGATGAAATAGCAACCGAGGGCAGTGAAATGCTGCCACGCATCTTTTATGCCCGGTTGATGGAGTGTTCCCTCCGCTATGATAAAGTCCTCAGCCCATTCGACACTTGTTGCATTTTCAAAAAACCTCGGCAGCGATTGGAGAATGGTTCATGCGGGTAGCAAAAGGCTGCCACGTGCCTAACAGCTGATATGTTATGTGGGCGATAGGCCAGATGCACTAAATAAAGCTATTAGTTGTTGCTTGTCATAATCATTCGCAGCAATAGATGACACTTGTCTGATCGAGCCTAGCTGGGACCACCACAATCATTACAGAGAATGCACCTGTTCCTAGGATGACTGAATGTTGTGTTCCAGCTCGATGCTATTGTAACGGCCTTGGGAATATTCTGATTTAGGCATTATTGCAAAAGATTACAAAATCTTTTCTATTGTTGTTCTCTGAAGTGGTGGGAGGCTTTCCTGCTATATATACTTTCTCTATTGATGAGAAAGGGCCCAAAATTTGGAGAAAAACATGCTAGTTTTAGCAAAAAGACACCAGGCCTCTATTACTATTTTATTTAAATTGCAAAACTTTCAGACTGTGCCAATTGTTTAGCCTTTCTATTTTTCATGCTTTGATTAAACTGTGAACTGTGCTTTATACTATCTTGACATTTCATTTGAAGAACTTTTATATATGTTGGATACAAGTTTTCTTACCTAAATCATGTCTAATGACTCTTCTTAGCAGTGAGAATGTATGCAACATTATTTTATGTCAATAAATGAATTGTCTATGCTATAATCTTAAGTCTCTGACGTTTTGGAACACAACAACATTAGTCAGGCCCTTAAATCTATGATTTATCATGCCCATCAACAAATCTTGGCGCATCGCCTTAGGTTAGACTTTACTTTATTATATCCGCTTCCTTTTCCCTTTCCAAACCCCATTATAGAAGAAGCCAACTTCTCTAAAAATCTGAAGATTACTCAGTTTAGTGCAAAAGGTCCCCCTTAAACTGAGTTTCCCATAAGACTCTGTTACCTCGTCAATTTTTGGCGTCAACATATACCATTTAGGAGTAGCTTGGCTTTAGCTCATTACCAATTTGATTCATCTTGGGGTGAGTACTTTTTCCCACTAAGACAAGCCCTCTAGAGTTAATAAAAATCTCTCTTACACCTAGGATCGTACAAGTGCACAAGGGGAGAGGATACTTTTGTTATTAAATTGGGATTTAATCTAAACAAAGTGTGCAAAAGCACCAAGCACAGTAGATAGTTGTTTATTTTAAGCACCAAATGAAATATGATCTAATCTAATCAGACAATTTGTTTCAAAATCAATTCTTCGACAACGTCCTACATTAGATTTCATTAGTAGTTTCAATTTTAGCCTTCAACAATTGAGAGTTGTAGGTTTTAGATCTTGGCCAAATGAAGTTGCAAAATAAACATTAAATTTCTCTTGCCACACGCTATCAACAGATTATCAATATCCAGAAAATCATAACCTACTAAACTAAAAATGCAGAAAATTGAATTACTTGTAGAAATTTTTAAAAAACAAACCCAAAACTAGGTAGTTGCATCGTGGAATGATAGATGGGGTGTGTGGGATGGATCAGATGCATTGCAAGAAAATCAATTGTGGCCTATAGGATGGTAGTTGCAGTGCAATATAGTAGATGCAACTCGTGATGTTGGAGGTTGCAATGAAATAATTGGTGGATGTGTCACTCTATTTTGGCGATTGCGTTGAATCGTATAGAAAACCTACAAAACACAAAAAATCGTACGAAATTTGCAAAAAAAAATTCCTTCACGTAAGGTTCACAAGATGTAGCATAGGGAAAATTCATGGATTAACAATACAAGAATAAATCAAACTAAACCTAAGCTAATAATCAAGAACAATGGAAAACTATAAAAAACATACATAAATGAACAATTTTACCAAACATCCATGTAATTCCATGAATCACTTCCATTACTCTTCTCCATTTCACTATAGTATGATAATTTCCCTCAGATTAGGTATGCAAATATGGCCTCATGATAATGATAATAGCGAAACATTGAAGATTCTAAAGTTGCTTCCAAAACTCATAAGATTTTGGGAGAAGTAATAATGATAGAGGTAAATCCAATTTATAGAAAATATGATTTTCAAATGAGAGGCTCGGATTAAAAGATAAATCAACGATTAAGATTAAAAGATGTGACATGTAATAGGATTAGGGTTAAATTAGTGTAAGTGATAAAGCATAAATGGTGGAGATTAAATTAAATAATAATTTAATCATTGGTGGAAACTAGTTGATACATAGAAGGATAACACTTGCATGTAGAAGATAATATTGATGAAGTGATCAACACAAAAAGATGGTTCTTTAGAGATAATCAGATATTATCTCACCAGATAACTGAATGAATAAATTAGATCTAGACATAAGTGATAAATGACTAATTAGATAATAAAGAGATTATCTAATCATAGAGGAATATGATACGGATAAATCCTTTTGAATTAAATGATTTCAATTTGACATTCAAGATTTTGGGATTAAATTAAATAAATTAAGATTTATTTAATATTAGAGAGAAAAGGTTAAGGAATAATTAAATAATTAAAGTGATTATTTAATTATAGTTGAAAGTGTTGTAGAAATTAATTAAATAATAGTTTATTTAATTTTAGAGAGAAAATAGATTTAATTAGTGACGTAATTAAACAAATATTATTTATTTAATTAATCAAGGAAGAATAAAGGTAAGAATGATTTAATTAAATAATTAAAGTTTTTTAATTAATAGAGGACATATGACTTTAGAAAATAATTAAATAATCAACATTATTTAATTATGAGAAATGGTGATGAACTAAATATGGAGAAATTAAGGGTCGTGATGTGTAGTTTTTGCACACATGCCCCGCTGAAAGCAGAGACCCCCTTTTGCTTTCGCTCTTGTTGTTTTGACTCTTTGATTTTGAGGTTTTGCATTTCCTTGGCATGAGCTTCAAGTGTTTATCTTTCTTGCCCAAGTGTTTTCCCCAAGTTACATTTTGAAAATCTTAAATTTTGAGCCTAATCCGGGTTTTTACCCCATTTCGGGATTTTCTGGCCCATTCGGATTTTCTCGGATTACACTTGAAGTTTGGCTCTATTTTCTTTACACCATGGTTCATAAATTTCTGGCCTTTGCGGAATTCTTCCTAGGCTGGATTTTTCCAGAATTTCGTCTTGCCGTCGGGTTTCCAAACTTGATTGATTGTTGGGAGCTTTGTGCCTCTATGCTTTATCATTGGCGTCCTGTTGAGTTGAGATATTTGATCTTGTGGTGCTTTGGCATTATAAGCTTGCTCTATGTGTTCATGGTTAATATTTAGGGTTTCATGCCTAGGGCATTGCCATTTCTTTTCAATTTGATTTTGATTGAACCTAGAATTCAAAGGAAGATCTGTTGAAGGTTCTGAGTTAACTGGTTTTGTGCCTAGCTCCTCAAATTTGTGATCTTCGATATTCGGGTTTTCTGCCAACTTCAAGATTTTACTGTCTGGTCAGATTTTTCCAGTTTCTCCTTCTTCCCCTTGTTTTCCCAAAATTCATGCAGTGTTATCATTTTCGTGGAAATCCGATCCAGCCGAATTTTTCTAGATTTTCTGGGAAGCTTGGTGAAACTTGAAAATTGGATGAAATGGATGATTTAAATGATAAATTCTTATTATTGCATGCTCTAAAATGATGGATTACACAATGTTTTGCATTCTTTATTCATTTTTAGTGATTAATTATTGATTTTGTGCCTTCTTCGAGAAAATCCGCTTGGGCCGTATTTTTCTGAAATTCCTCTCTGGCTTCGATTCTGCGGTTGGCTTGAAATCCCAAACTATGTGGATTGTGCTTTAACGATGTTTCTAGGTTAATTTCAGTCTTTGCTCAAATTTGTTTGAATGATGAATATGTTATTCGCGATGGACTAATCTTGATCTTCATGTTATAATGGATATTGATGTTGGTTTTTTTTGAGTGCAAGCTGAGTTTAACTGGGTCGTCAAGGAAATTATGGAGATGAAATTAATTCAATTAAGGGAGAAGTTCAAGTATTGGTTGCTTCCCCTTGGTCAACTTGGTGAGGTGCGCTTAGGATAAGAATGGAAGGAGGTAGTCAATAAAGGGATGCATTGAAACTTGTGCATTGGTTTGAATTGTATTGGAGATCCCAGGCCGACCTGGATTGAGTTCAAGCATTTAATGCTAATTCATTTTATTTTGAATTCTCCTTAGGCCGACTTGTTTTATGGCCAATTATTATTGTAAACATTAGTTGGGCCAACTTGTTTTTGGCTATTTCATGATTGTAAATCCCAGCTAGGCCAACATGCTTTGGAGGTTCCTATAAATTTGGCATTTCGCCTCATTTGTAATACACATATAGAATAGATATAGAATAGACAGATAGAGATAGTTGATACAAGAGCGAATTAGGTAGTAGAGCAGAGTTAGAAATTAGGTCATTCTGAGCAAGTGTTGTAACAGAACATTGGAATTGTTGCTGAAATTCGGTCATTCAATACAATTGAAGACATTGTGATTTTCTGGTGATCTCTTTTGTGTTGACTTATCTTGCATGGTTCTTATGCTTCTATCATTTGAAATTTCTCATGGTTATTAGATATATGTTAGATTTAGATTTAGATCTCATTCAATAGTGTTTATGATTTGATGCTTGAAGTGTTTGCAACAGTCCTTGGTCCATACTTTTTGTAGCTAGCTGATTATTAGTTTCTTTGCAAAGTTAGCTTGGACCTTATATTCATTGTGCTTAGTTTAGTTGTGGGGATTTATTCATTTCAATTACAATTGGGTTGTCTTGGATGAATGTTCATGATCTAAAAATCTTTAATACCTTAGAAGATTGCACTATTTTTGTAAGATTGTAGATTTATCTTGGTCAAGCAGGAATTAGTTCATGAGGGATTGGTCCATTTCAAGTATTTCATTATTTGCATTGTTAATCTTAGGAGTAGTTAAATTTAGGAATCTCTCTGAAACCCTAATCTTTTGTTATTTCTTTCATCATTTGAGTTAGATTTAGGATTGAAGTATCATCATATTGCCAGATCTAATACGTTAAAGATTCAACATTTTCTTGTAGTAAGGTCCCTTTGTGATTACCAGCATTTTCACATTTATCACTGAGTTTTTTATGCATTGTCAAGACCTGACATTAGAGACCTTGGGTTATCTCTTGAGGTTTGCTAATAGAGATTTACCTTTCAAGAGAGATAGGATTTCATATTCTGTCTGAGTTGTTGCTGTGCAAAAAACATCATCAACAGGTTGTAGGCCTAGGACAATTTTTAGTGTCTACACATACAACTCACCAGATGGTGAAGGAAGGTGAGGACATACATCTGTGTGAGCTTCTGAGATAGAAGTTGATGGAGAATTTGTAGAAGACCAAATAATCAAGGTACCCCTTTTGATATGGTACCCTAATTATTTGCATGTTGTTTTAATTTGTTAGAGAGGCCCCTAGAACAAATAACATTGTATAGTTAGATAATATTCCAATTTCTATTCAAATAAAAGTTCATTTGAGAAGGTTAGGAAACCTAGAAACCTACAAATCTATGTTGTGGGGTTTCTTTAAGAAATTTTAGGATAAAATGCAAGAGAGGTATAGGATTCCAATAAGTTTTATTGACAAGTATAATAATGACATAACATTTATGGTTATTAGAGACTACTACTATATGGAAGTAGTTGAACCCATAATAGTTTGGGTTCTAGAGCTTGGATATGAAGTTACAGAAGCTGAGCTCACCGGTCTTGTAGAAGTTGTGTTAAGTAAACCTAGAGATCTTACTATTGAAAGGTATGACACCCATAAGAGAAAAATAATCAAGTAAACCTAGAGAGAAAAAAGAAAGACATTATAGAGAATGTTGAGAAGATGAAATCTCAGTTGTGTTGTGCAGTTTTTCGCACACACGCCCCGCTGGAAGTAGGGACCCTCTTTCACTTCGAATTTTGGTTTTCTAGCCCTTTCTTTTGAGGTTTTGTCTTACTTGGGCACGGTGCTTGAATGTTTATTTTTATTGCCTAAGTGTTTTCCCCAGGTTATTCATTGAAAATCTTGAGTTTTGATTGAATTTCAGGCTTTTTCCCTGATCCAGGATTTTCCACCATAGTCAGATTTCCCCAGATCCTGCTTTGACTCCAGTTTTGTCACCATGACTCAAGAATTTTGGGTCTTCGCGGATTTTCGCATGATTCGGATTTTCCCAGTTTTCGCCCTGCCATCAGTTTCCTAGATTCCCTTCTCTGGCTATCTTTTATGTGGCATTAATGGCTTTGTACGCGCTTTGAAGGCTAGATCCTACTTGATTTCTAAGATCTTTTGTGCCATTATATTCAGTATTTTCCATCATTTGGGCTAATATGTGCTTTCCTATGATTGATTGGCTTCATTTTGAACTGTTTGCGCTTGCTTTGTTTGATTTGGTGCTGGTTTCTGGTGCGTCCTCGCCATTGTTTGTTGTGGACATCCTTGAGCTTCGTGTTTGTTGCTTCTATGACCAATTCCTACTTCATAATGGTATGTGCCTGAGTGCTTTGCTTTGATTTGATCTAGGAATGACACAATTAGGGCTTGTTGGCTTTGGTTTCCTGTGTGTTTCATGCTAGGGTTATTCAGTGTTGCATCCTTGTTGTCTTATGGGCGAGTTTTGAATTCACATGTTCATCTACATTCTGATGAGTCTTGCCTGAGAGTAATTCGTAAACCCTAGCGGTAGCTTAACTATCAAAATAACTAAATTTTGGACCAGCCTATGTGCTAGTGGTGGGTGAATGGGGTTTAAACCTAGGGTAATGCCATATTAGAAGATTTCATCTTAAGATTGACCAAGGATACTAAGAAATTCATGAGAGGAGCCCATCCCTAGCTTACCTCGAACTAAACTCATTGAAATCCACAGTGGGTTCAATGTTTGGGAGAAATTGTGCCTTAGTGTCGCAATCCAGGATGGTTCGTCCCTTTCGAGCTCTCTTCGCTGTGACCATTTGTCTTTGGCGAGACCTTATGAAAATCACCCTACGTTTTTTTGAATTCTTCCTATCGGCAAGATAAACTAAGTCGCTGAGATGTCATAGCAACTCCCAAAGGCCTTGCCGATTCCCATTCTGTCCCTGTAACTTTTTCCTTTGGCAAGACCTTTTACCGAGTACCACAGCCTTTGCTGAAGTCAGTCTGTCGACGAGACATCCGTTGTTCGCCGAGTCCTCTCCACGAGATCCTGAGCTCTTACTGATGCCTCCTCTTCGCTGTGACAATCACAGTTCGTCGGGACGTTATGGCGAAGCCTTCTATTCTTGGTGAGCCCAAACCATTTCATTGGGACCTCTGCCAAATTCAAACTGAGCCTTAGTCGGCATAGCATTGCCATTTCCCTGGGACCTCCCACCGAAAGCTTGAAGTTATACTGAAGGGTTTGCTTGGGCCCGCCAGTCGGTGAGACATGTAGCCTTTGCTGAGATCTTACCCTGACCGCCCTTGGCTCATTCCGATTTGAATGCTATGTTCCCTTTTGCTGAGACCTCAAACCAAAGCTACCGTGTCTTCGCGAGACCTGCTTTTCTGATCACCTTTCGACATGACATCTGTCTTTTTCTGAGACTTCTCTGCGAGACTCTAAACTTGTGCCGAAGCCCTCACTCTAGATTTTCCTATGATTCAGAACATTGTGCTACTCGCAGATGTCCACCAAGTCTGGATTTCTCTAAAATCCGCTATCTCCTGGATTGCCCGAATCCCCATTTGGCTCGTTCTCCGCAGAAATCCATCCCTCACAGATTTTTATGAAATTTGGTGAAAAACAAATGAACATGAAGCAATTGGATTCATTTGTAATTTGTGCTGCATTTGCTAGTTTACTCATGCTATATTTGGATCTCTCACGTGGTCTACTGATGAAAAGTGATCAAATTTAAGGATTAAGTAGGTGTTTCTTGGTACTCCATTGGAATCCGAGCATACTGGAATTTTCCCAAATTCCTCTCTGGCCCAGATTCTGTAGGTGGCCTTGAAACCTAAAATTTGTTGTAGACATTTTATAGGAATTTTAACAATGCCTTGTTTATCTAGGATGCATTCTAACAGTGTTTTGATGGATTGACCTTGCTTTCCTGGGATTCTTACTGTGTTTTCATGTTGAATACACGCTGAATCAAGCAAGGCTGGAGCTGGGTCCTCGCTGTCTGATGTAGAAAGAATCAATTTGGACATTAAGAGCAAGGTCCTAGAGAGTAAGATCACTTCTATCTGGTCAGAAGTTACTGATACCAATGTTGGCCTCTAAAACTATGAGGAATTTAAAGCAAGGACGTTAGCTGAGGATCCTCCTCTGGTGACTAGAAGAATGAAAGAATCAGGTTTGGCCCAAGTGGCCAGTTTCCCTTCAATAGTGCAATGCTATGAGCTAGTCCTTGAGTGCGCCAGGCACTATGATCAGGACACATAGAGGATAATTGGTCCTCAAGGGAGAATTATTGCAAATCTCAACCCGGTCTCCATCGCTCAAACCTTCAACATTCCCGACAGATCTCATCTCGTAGGATTCACCATTGAGGCAGCCCAAGAGTACTATGATGACAAAACCATGAAGTCTCAGTAGCTTATTAACTCCTGGCTGGAGAAACCCAAGTCCCATTATTCCAAACTACCCAAACAACTATTAAGAGCTAAATTCAAGGAGTATTATGATGCCATCACCTTTCTTAGTAGGGTGGTTGGATTAAAGAGTGTTGATACATTTGAGAATTGGATGTGCCATGCCATTGTAAGGATGGAACAAGAGAAGGATAACTACCATTGGGAAGGAGTCATCAGTCAAGTGATTCAAAAGCAATTGTCCAATGTGTTGCAGACAAAGACCTTCACAATGACTTCATACTTGGTTTATGCACTTTCTAGGTTCCATCCCTATAGAGGACTAGATACACAAGGCACCTTTGGACAAGATATTATCTATGAATTTTTCCCTCAGTTGCATTGGGGAGGTTCAAATTATAGGAGAGAAAATGATGCATTCACCATGCATATCACCAGAATGCTTCAAGAAGTAGAGCATGTCAGGATTTCAGATCTGGCCAAGGAGCTCATCAAGAAATATGGAGCTTGGTTTATTCAATTTCCAACCTTCTCTTACATTTGGATTGATGGCTACCAAAAGGCCCCATATAGACTTCCAAGGTACCCCACTGACCACATTATATTGCTGGAAGTAACAAAGCAGATTTATGATTTTGATACAATTGTCAAGAAGGATAAGCATAAAACTAGATTTGGTGGAGAGTTCCCATTGAGGATTGGCACTGGGGAGGTATGTCCTTCTATCGGTTCTGCCCAAGCCTTAGAGGAAGAATTGAGTACTCTTGGCCTGTCTCTCCACCCCCAAAGATCCAGATTTGATATCACAGGGGAGGCTCAAAAGAGAGCCAGTAGGAAATATTGCCATAAGGTGAACTTAGAAGACTATTGGGCCAATTGCAGTGATGAGTATGATGTCTGAAATAAGAAATTCTCTCAACTTCCAATTGATGCAGTCCGATTGTACAATGTGAGTGCAGTCACTGATTAGTTGGAGGATGATGGGAACCTGATCCAAGATCATGCCGATGAAGCAGTGAAGGATAGACTGATCAGTGCAGTGGATTGGCTAGAAGAGGAACAAACAGAGTTAAAACAACTGATGGATCTTGTTCTCAAATTTACCAAGATGTGGCTCAAACACACTTTGTGGGAGTTGGAGAATAAAGGTGTGCAATGCACATACAACCTGATGGGAGATTTGGATCCCCATTCTACTTCTGAGGAATCCACCGAGCAGGATCCCAAGGGCAAGCTAGACTCTCCTCTCAAAGTCAAGATTAAGGATGTACAAGAAACAGAGGCCCAGGAAATAGAAAAATAGAGAAGGCCAAAGGCCAAGAAAAGGACGAGGACTAAGAAGTCCGAGCAGAGTCCTGAGGTCGATGCTCTAGGGCCCAAAAGGAAAAGAATTGTAAAATTGTCAGAGAAGGTTGGCTTCAAGGTTGTAGAGGAGGTAGTTTCCCCACCAGTAATAGATGTTGAGAGCTTAGAGGAGAAGGCCAAAGTGTATGCAAGGAAGTCTAGGACTCCTCCTAAGAACAGTGTTCCTAGGGTAGGTTAACCTCTAGTTGTATCCCATGAGGTGCACCTTGGAGATGTTCCTTCCACTCATGAAATTCAAAGTGAACCGGGTAAGGAAGAAAATGTTGGGGACTATCTAGATGTTGAAAGTGAATAATTCCATGCAGGAGATCTCCACATTGCAGAGGCAGAGATTGAAAAGATAATGCAATCCCCTATGATTGCACATACAGACTCTTTGATCAAAACTGAGGCAGTTGAATCTCCTCCAAGGGAGGTAGAGGTAGAAATGATCCCATCACCTGGGCAGGAGGAAGAACATGTTGAAGAAGAAGAAAGTAAAGTCGATGAAACTCCATATAAACAAAATTTGAATGAGGAGGTACCTAAGGGTCAACAAGATGAACAGAAACAGGATGAGGCACAATTGGAATCTATTGTCCCTGAGTGGCTTGACAAGGAAATAAAAATAAAACAGGTGGTAGTAGAAGATAGTCCACCTAATTGGGATGCACTGCTAGCCAAAATTGGAACAGATAAATTTAAGAAAAAGGCTAGGGTGAGCTCAAGAATTGAAAGGGATGATGCACATAACAAGGTTGTTCATGTTGCTACCCCTGCTCCAGATAAAAACATAGATGATGTGGCTGGAAGTGATTACAATATACAAACTTTCAATCTTGGGCTACATCGGTTGAGCAGGACATTGAGGATTATGAGGGCTCTAGCTCAGTCATTGTGGATAGATTGAGAAAGGAGGTAAAAACCAAGCAGGAGCTGAAGAGAGAGAATGAGAATCTCAAGAAGTGCTTGGAGGAGTTAATGAAGCCACTACAGTCAATCAATCCCTCTTCCTCTACCACCAATCCTCTGCCTCATGAGACCATAACCAAGCTAGAAAAGATGAGAGCTTCCACCCTTGCCACTCTAAATTGGTTGAAAGGGGTGAAAATCAAGGGTGATGAAGCTATCAAGGAAATTTTATCAATCAGTAAAGATGTTGTCATGACCACTGAATGGTTGAAACAGGTAATGGTGCAGAATAAAGGGGACACTGACCTCCTCCTACAGAAAACTAGAACCCTAATGGAATACACCTGGGACAAGTTGGTCAGCGACGGGATTCTTCCTTCTTCTGGAGTTGCCGAGCCATGGGAATGGTTTGAAACATTGTAAATCCGGTAGAAAGTGTTGAGGAAAATTTACAAATAGAGAAAGCACATTGATGACACCCTAGCTGGCGTCTATGATGGCTCCATTTCTTTTTTCAAAATTATGATAGGACGAAGGAAAATCATGCCCAGGTATTTCAATTTTGAGCAGTTGAAAGAGTGGTGGTGTGATTTCTATGCACCACTTGATGATGGGTCTGTCTCCAAGCACCAACTAGATGATGCAGCCACCTACCTCATAGTTATTGATAAGCATGTGACACATAAAGCAGACTAGGATAGGTCGGTAAAACCTTCAAGGGAGGAGATTACGTCCATAGAGAGGCGACTTAGGGTTCTGCCAGTACCACCTATGGCCGACTTGGATGCGGCGTTCTTGAAGCTACATAAAGAGTCAGATCGGCGCAAGGACAACAGGGAAGGGAGCTGATGATGGGCGATGGCGCGATTTATGCTTCCCCATTATCTTCCCGTGTGACGACCGGGCTACATCACGGATCTAGGGCAGACCTCGACGGGACGCGCATTTATTGCCTATTTGACCCATTTCGATGACCCTCTTGGCCTAGTGGTTATGCAGAGTTATTGCTGCAAAACCCTTGCTTGGCTGACGGGTTTTTTTGGAGTTTCTATATATTGGGCATTGGGCCTCTTTGTAAAGGGTTAGAAAAAGTTAGAAGAATTAGACAGTCGAAAATAGTTCAAAGTTGTAATCAGAATATAGAAGTAGGGTAAATTACCAGGTAGTGACCCTAAAGCAAATATTCTAACAGAAAGCTAAGTTTGTTGCTACATTGAACATTTCAAATGCAAATAGTGACATTGTGATTTGGTGCCATATTTGTGTTCTCTTGTTTTGCATGGTTTTAGCCATTCCATCTTTAAAATTGCTTTGAGTCAGTAAATATCTAGATAGATTCGATTTGATAATGTTTGTGATCCAATCCTTAAATGTTGCAGCAATCCTTCATTCCATACTTTTTGCAACCAACTGATTGTTAGTTGCTTTGAAAAGTTAGCCTGGACTTGATATTCCTTGTGCTTAGTTCAATCGTGAATGTTGTTCATTTCAACTACAATAGGGTTATTTGAATGCATGTTTATGGTTTGAAAATCTTAAGAGCCTTTGACGATTGCACTATTTTCTGTAAGGTAGCAGATTTATCTGGGTCAAGCAGAAATCAGGTTTGAAAGATTGGTTCGTTTTGGGTATTGGTTGCTCTCATTGTTAATCTTAGGAGTAATATTAGATTTAGAAATCTCTCTAAAACCCTCACTCTTTTTCTATTTCTTTGATTATTGGGTAGACGTTAGGAATGAAGTGTCATCAGTTTGTTAAATCCAACAAAATCGATTCAATAGTTTGGTTGTAGTAAGGTCCCATTGTGATTACCAACAATTTGACATTTATCACTGAGTTTTTTATGCATTGTCAAGACCTAACATGAATACCTTGAGGTTATCTCTTGAGGCTTGCTGATAGAGATTTACCTTTTAAGAGAGATAGGATATTGCATCTTGTCTGTGTTGTTGTTGTGCAGAAAACAACAATCAACAGTGTTGGCGCTAGAAGGAGGGCCCTGAGTAAGCAAGCTGGATCAATTTTTGAATGCCATCTCTCCTAAGAGATTCAGAAGAAGAACAAGATCCGCTCTAGGAGAGGAATAATTCCAAGAGTTTCCAAACCCTACTAGGTCAAGAAGGACCAACGGAAGAAGGGAATCATCATCATCCCATCCACCCCCCTCATTTCCATCATCCCCATCTTCATCAAGTTCATCTGAGTCTGAGGCCATTCCCAGTCCACAACCTCAGCCAATCATAAATCAGCCATTTCCACCCCCTCCTCCACCAATGGCTTTTCTAGCAACCAACATGTCTCCACTGAGCTTTGCTGTGTACAATGTTATGCCCAAAAAACCTGAACATTTCTGTTCAAAGTTCCATATTAGTGATCCCAATAGGACTGCTGAAGAGCACATTACAATCTTTCAGACTGGCCTCAAAGACAGAGGGATAAACCATGAGGACATAGCTTGTAGGTTATTTCCCTATTCACTAGGGGATGATGCCTTTTATTGGTACAACCATTTACCTGTTGGGTCTATCCAACATTGGATTGAGCTAGAAGCTACTTTTTTACAAAAAATTTGAATACCCATTAGTTCCAATGAGCTCTATCGTCAGTTTACGAATGTGAAAAGAGAGATCAATGAACCCATAGGCTCTTTTAACAATAGGTTTCATCGCGCTTATACCAGATTGCAGGCTCCTTATGCTGTTGATGAACCCACTGCCTTGGAAGTCTATTATGAAGGACTTGATAGCTTGACAGCCACCTTTATAAAATGGAGTAATAACCCCCATGAAATTCTATTAGATGCATATGCCGAAGCTGTAAAAGTTAGCAAAAATCTAAGGCAACATTTGTCTGGGCATTTACCCTCATTAGGACCTATTGCTCATCTTGGACAAGTTCTAGCTATCAACCAAGCCCTGGCACACCATACTCCTATCATGAACTAGGTACCTCAGTTGCCTCTGGTCCCTCATCCAAGACCCCCTATGGGACAAATGTTATCCACGATGAGTTATCCCCAGCAAAATGTGAATCAACCCCTGCACACCCAACCTTAGACTAGTTATCCTTCCTACCTACAGAACTCTAAAGTCTTGAACCAGTCACTAAATCCCAACGCTATAGCAAGGCACACTCAAAATAATGTAAATCAACCTTCATATAGTAATCTTGACAAGGAAAGACTAGATGACTGGACAGGGTTTTGAGAGAAGACAACAGTCGAGACATAATAGAACCTGGAACATGGGTCCCAACAATGGGGGAGTCCCCACTCCATTGGATCAACCAATCAGTCAACCTGTCAATCAGTTTGTTAGTCATCCAGTGAATCAAGAGAAGCCTCCTAGCGATGTATACCTGGTTGAGGCTGCGTTGTCAAGGTGGTGTAGGCTCCACAAGACTAGTAAGCATTCTGAGCTGGACTGTCAAGAATTCCAAACAGTAGCTTCAATCTTTCAGTATGAAGTAGAAAATAATGCAAGCTTCCAGGAGATAGTACCTTCTATTCCTTATGATTCATCAGTGTTGGTGTTAAACCATGCTCCTTTTCCACAAAGTAAGGATAATGTTCCTGAAGAAGAATCTAACCAGCTGAAGGACAAGGCAGACCAGGTATGCAATGGAGACGAAATGACACAATTGTTTGATGAGAGTCAGATGAATGACAACGGTCCTAGAGACAAAGAAGAAGCTTGCACTGAAGAAGTGCAGACCTTCCAGAGACCTGTCAGGAGGTATGACTTGAGAGAGTTGCCACATAGGTGCCCATTGGCTGGAGGCCCCTTTACTACTTCCATCCCACCAAATAACTTCAACACACCTCCAAACCCAAATGCTAGCAACAATCCAGCATTGCCTTAGGTGTCTAAGCAGTATTTATCTCAAGGTTCGGTATAGGCTGATGTGCCAAAAGGAAGAAATGCTGATGCAGGGAAAGAAAAGATGGTGGAGTACCTGAAGGAGACCCCCTATGACTTAAATGAAGAACAGTTGGCTCTGTATGTTGTTGAAGAACTCCGAAAATTAAAGGTAAATCTATCTACATTTGAGCTATTAAGAGTCCCATCCATTAGGAATGCAGTCCTAGGTTCTTATGATGCAAATTCCATATCGCTAGATAGATTAATTAGCAAGAATATCCATAGTGTCTAGTTCTCAGCCAATAGGAGGGCTAAATTAATCTCATGATCGAGCCCATATACCCCCTAAAGACATTAGAAAGGAAAGGGACAAATCTCAGGTCGTTCAAGTAGATACTCTGTTAGCTCTGTTTCAAGGGAAAACAGATACCCCTCCATTCCTAATTTCTGTCTGGGTATTTGGAAAAAATCTATATAATTGTTTGTTGGATTTGGGTGCATCAACCAATGTTATGCCCCTTGGTGTCTGTAGAGTGATGGGAATTATTCCTACTGAGTCACAGAAGAAAGTCACACAGTTGGATAGGACTGAAGTCAATGTGGTAGGAGAACTAAACATGATCCAGATGCAGATTGCTTCTGATCCTAGGATTCAACAAGTTATCAATATACAGGTAGCTGACATACCTGATGCGTATGGCCTAATCTTGGGAAGGGACTTCACTAGGACCTTGAATGGATATGTTTCCACTGATAATTCTCATATGTGGCTTCCTTGGAAGGGGGTGCCAAATCAGATTAGGATTGAAAGAGAACCTAGGATGAAATATATGATCACAGAATATCACAAGACCTCAACAGAAATGCTAGTGTCAGAAGTAAGTATGGGAAACTACATGCTTACTGCTCCTCTTGAGAAGCTAAATGTGGACGAGGCTCTTATGTTCCACACGACGTCTGATGACCTTATGACAGAGCCTAGTGATATTGAAGCCCTAGTGGAACCAGTTAAAGACAATGGTGAACCAACTAAAAGTAATGATCATCCAGAGGATAATCAGCTGGCTTTGTTAGAAAGTTTTCAAGAGTTCCTTTAAAAGTGTATTGAAGGCCAGATTCAGTTAGGGAAAAGAATGAGCTTTGGAGAGTTACTCTTGCCCAATTGGTGCAGGGTACATAATGCTTCACATTCAGAATTAGATTGCTGCTTATGCCAAGCTACAGTGGAATAAATATAGAGACATACCAACCCCGATCCTGCAGCTAGAATCGATAACATGAGTGTCATAGAAGATCCTAAAGGAAATGGAATGATGCCTTCTGAAAGGCTACCCACCAGTAACAGTGCAAGAAATGCCGTGAGAGACTCTATAGTTGCAGGACGTGGACTTTGAGATTTGATGGGTCTAAATCAAAATAAGGGGCTGGAGCTAGCTTTGAGCTAATTAGCCCAAGAGGTAAGACATTTTTCGCTGCTCATATACTTCAGTTCCATTGTACCAATAACGTAGTAGAGTATGAAGCCTTAGTTCATGGATTGTTGATGGCCTTGAAGAAGAAGGTTAAGATTTTGCAAGTCTATGGAGATTCTGAATTAGTGGTTAAGCAAGTTAGGAGACAATATTCCTATCATGACAGGAGGATGACTAACTATAGACATAGAGTATGGGACCTTATTGAAAGATTTGACACCTTCAACATTTAGCTGATTCCACGAAGTAAAAATCAGACAGTTGATTTCTTGGCCCAGGCGGCCAGTACCTTGCAGCCTCTATCCCTTTTAGGATTAAAGAAATTCACTATGGAGCTGATTCCAGTACCCTCAATACCAGACAATGTTACCAACTTCTAGGTATTTGAAGATGACAAGCATATTTTAGATTTTATCATGAATACAAATGTTTTTGCTTCCAACATCATCGATGAAACTAAGCTCCAAGAAGTAGAGATAGATCTGGAGGGGGTAATCAACCTAAAGACCAACACTATTCCCAGAGGAATGGTGTAGCTGGAGAGGATTTTTGATTTGGATAAGATCAGAGACTAGGATCAAGACACTAGGGAAGAGTCCATTAGTGGACAATGTGATAAGTATAATGTAGGATCCTAGGAGGATGTAAAAAATGTTCTTATTGGCAAAGTGTGCACCCCAGAAGAAAGACGGGGAATCATTGATGCATTACACAAATATCCAGATGTGATAGCCTGGAGTTATGAGGACTTGAAAACTTATGACACATCAGTCATAACTCATACTATCCCTCTCAATCCAGGGGTAAAACCTTTTAGACAGAGGCAAAGGCCTATTAATGCTCTGCTGGAACCTGTAATACAAAGAGAAGTGCAGAAGCTATTGTCTGTGAGAATCATATTTCCAATCAGACACTCCACTTGGGTAGCAAACCTAGTTCCTGTATGAAAGAAAAATGGCGAAATTAGATAGTGTGTGGATTTCAGGAACCTGAACAAGGCGTCAGAAAAGGATAATTATCCAGTACCCTCACTGGATGAAGTACTCCAGATTGTTAACGGATCTCAGATGATGTCTTTCTTGGATGGATATTCAGGGTACAACCAGGTTATGGTGCAATATGAGAATAGACACAAGACTTCTTTCACCACTAAGTGGGGCACTTTTGCTTATAGAAGAATGCCTTTCAGCTTGATTAATGTTGGAGCTATGTTCCAGAGAGCAATGGACATAGCCTTCAAGGACATAATTGGGAAGTGCATAATCATTTACATGGATGACCTTACTGTCTTCTCCAAGAAGAGGGGTGACCATATCTCAGACCTGTGCAAAGTTTTCCAGAAATGCAGAGAGTTTGGAATATCCCTCAACCCAAAGAAATGCATCTTTGGGGTTACAGAAGGAAAGTTACTAGGGCATATTATCTCTGAGAAGGGGATTGCAATTGATCCAGAATGCATAGAAGCTATTATCAAGATCCCACCACCTGCTAGTAAAAAGGAAATGAAGTCGTTCTTTGGAAAAATTAATTTTGTCAGGAAGTTCATCACTGGATTTGCAGAGATAGTCAAGCCCCTGAACGCAATGCTGAAACAGGAGGCCAAGGTGGAATGGAATGCAGGAGAAAAAGAAGCATTTGCTGAAATAAAGAGAGCTATTGTTGAGGCTCCAATTTTAGTAAGTCTCGATTATGCCAAACCATTCTACATATATTCATTTGCTTCTGACCACCCCTATGATGCTATATTAACTCAGAAATCTGACCAAGGCAACGAGCACCCTATAGCATTCATGAGAAATCCGTTGAAAGATGCAGAACTGAATTACCCAAATGTGGAAAAATAGGCTTATGCCTTGGTTAGGGCAGTCAAGAAATTCAGACATTATATCCTCAGGAACAAGATCTTTGCTATAGTTCTTGATCCTGCAGTCAAGTTGCTCTTGATACAAATGAACTAGGAGAATGAAGAGCCAAGTGGGCAACTATGCTATAAGAATATGATATGGAAATTCAACCCATGAAGCTGGTAAGAGGACAGGGGCTCACGAAGACAATGGCAGAGACAGGCTCTGATCTTACAGCCCAGGCTTATACTTTGGAGGATGTTTCTCCAAGAGAATGGTATGATGATGTTTATTATCTCCTGACTCAGAGATGCCCAGACCATCTTAATTCACTACAAAGAAGGGCATTGCGCTTAAAGAGTGATAGTTTCATGCTGAAAGGAGCTATTTTATATAAGAAAAATCATGAGGGAGTGTACCTGAGGTGCCTAGGAAAGACAAAATCTATAAGAGTGATGCTAGAATTCCATGACAGATATCGTACAAGCCATGGATCAGCACCATCTACAGTGAACCAGATTCTCAGAGCTGGTTACTACTGGCCTGCATTGTTCAAGGACACCCACAGTCACGTCAGAACATGTCATGTGTGCCAAACTGCTACTACCAGAGAGAAGTATGCCGCCCTCCCACTTCAGCTAGTTTTTGAGGTAAAACCTTTCGTGCAATGGGGAATGGACTTCATTGGCCCCATCAATCCACCTTCCTCTGCTGGTCATAGGTATATTCTCACCATTACTGACTATTTTACATGATGGATAGAAACTCTTGCATGCAAACAATGTACTTCTGAGGTAGTAATTAGTTTCCTTGAATCTGGTATTCTTAATCGTTTTGGGTGCCCCGTGTCTTTGGTATGTGATAATGGTTTTGCGTTTTCATCATTGAAATTTTCTAATTGGGCTTTTTATCATGGGATCATTATAAAATTTGCATCTAATTACTACCCCCAGGGTAACGGGTTAGCTGAATTATCCAACAAAAATTTGTTGACTATTATTTGCAAACTATTAGAATGAAATATGAAGGATTGGCATACCCAACTCAGATTTTCTCTTTGGGCAGATTGTACAAGACATAAATCTTCCATAGGGATGTCACCCTACCATCTGGTTTATGGCCTAGAACCTGTGTTTCCCATACAATTGAGAATTCCTACCCTTCAATTCATCAATGAATACTATGAGGAGGAAGATAGACGCGAGGTTAGACTTGTTGAACTATTGCATCTTGAAGAAAAAAGAGACAAAGCCCTAGACAACTTTTCCAAACATCAAGGGGTTGTCAAGAGATGGTTTGATAAGAGAGCAAAGGTTAAAGTGTTTAGGATATCTAACTTGGTTCTTTCCTAGGATAGAGCCCATGACTGTAAGGGAGAGCAAGAAAAATTTGATAAACTTTGGCTTGGACCTTACCAGATCTCAGAAATCCTGGGAGATAATGCCTTCCATTTGAAAACTCTCACTAGAGAGGATATCTCGCTGTCTGTCAACGGGCTTTATTTGAAACATTATTTCTAGTCTTGAGTTGCTCCAGCTCTCATCCTGTATATAGTTAGATTAGGGTTTCCCTTCCTGCTTTGCTTTTGTTTTTTTTGGTTTGGTTAGGTTTCCTTCTTTTGTTTCCTTTTGGTTTGTTTGTTTTCACTCTGCTTTTGTTCTGGGGGTTTTCTCTGTTTTCACCTAGGTGTGTTGCACTTGCATGATAGATTTATCTTTTCTGGAGTTGTTCTATGTATTTCATTGGTGAGCTTTAGTCTTGCATCTTGAAAGGACGGTTGAAGTCTTTGCTATTGCTAACAATCTTAATGTCGGATTTATAGAAGATTGAGTCACTGGTGTGGATTTGAACTTGAAGTACTTTGAAAATCTTATATCTTTCATATATTTAAAGAATCCTGATGTCACTATAGGAACCCTTGTGAAGTCTTGTCAAGTGAAAAATCCTATTTCTGCTTCAGTGCCACTGTGGTTCTCATCCCTGAGTGTGAACTTCATGGTTCACAGGTTGAAATGAAAGAGACATATAAAGAATATCAAAGAAAAGAAAAAGGAAATATTGAATATCAAAAGAATAAATTCAACTTATTGGGGGTATCTGAATATCTCTACCGGGGCTATGGACGCCTGGCTGGTAGTAGAGCTATGTTCAAGAAAATCACAGCGATAACCTCGTCGGGGCTATGGATGCCTGACTGACAGCGAGGCTCTATCCAGGTTGCTTTTGAAGTTAGAATCCCTACGTAGCCTGACTTGACTGAACTCGGTTTCTGTAGTAACTTAAGGAGGGAATTGAACTCATGTGCACACACTTGGATTTTCAATTTATGAAAGGTTTGGTCTATCCTTTGATTCTAATTCTTTAGGTCTTGCATTTTGACTTGTTTGTTTGATAGTGAGATTGAAACTAGAGATTCTGGGTTCTTGATTCCTGCTCGTCATCAAATGCTCTGGAGCATTTTCCCAGTAGAAGTCGCCATTTGTTGTGCAATTTTTCACACACATGCCCCGCTGGAAGCAGGGACCCTCTTTCGCTTCGGTTTTTGGTTTTTTGGCCCTTTCTTTTGAGGTTTTGTCTTACTTGGGCACAGTGCTTGAATATTTATTTTTATTGCCTAAGTGTTTTCCCTAGGTTATTCGTTGAAAATCTTGAGTTTTGATTGAATTTCAGGATTTTTCCCTGATCCAGGATTTTTCCCTGATCCAGGATTTTCTGCCCTGGTCGGATTTCCCCGGATCCTGCTTGGACTCCGGTTTTGTCGTTGTGACTTGGGAATTTTGGGTCTTCGTGGATTTCTGCATGATCTGGATTTTCTCAGTTTTTGCCCTACCATCGGTTTCCTGGATTCCCTTCTTTGGCTGTCTTGTCTGTGGCATTAATGGCTTCGTACGTGCTTTGAAGGCTAGATCCTACTTGATTTCTGAGATCTTTTGCGCCATTATATTCACTATTTTCCATCGTTTGGGCTAATATGTGCTTTCCTGCAATTGATTGGCTTCATTTTGAACCGTTTAGGCTTGCTTTGTTTGATTTGGTGGTGGTTTCTAGTACGTCCTCACTTGTGTTCGTTGTGGACATCCTTGAGCTTCATGTTTGTTGCTTCTGCGACCAATTTCTGCTTCATAATGGTATGTGCCTGAGTGCTTTGCTTTGATTTGATTTAGGAATGGCACGATTGGGGCTTGTTGGCTTTGTTTTCTTGTGTGTTTCGTGCTAGGGTCATTCAGTGTTGCGTCCTTGTTGTCTCCCGGGCGAGTTTTAAATTCACATGTTCATCTGCATTATGATGAGTCTTATCTGAGAGTAATCCATAAACCCTAGGAGTAGCTTAACTGTTGAAACAACTAAATTCTGGACCAGCCTGTGTGCTAGTGGTAGGTGAATGGGGTTTAAACCTAGGGCAATGCCATATTAGAATATTTCATCTTAAGATTGACCAAGGATACCAAGAAATTCATGAGAGGAGCCCATCCCTAGCTTACCCCAAACTAAACTCGTCAAAATCCACAGTGGGTTCAATGTCTGGGCGAAATCGTGCCTTAGTGTCGCAATCTAGGATGGTTCATCCCTTTCGAGCTCTCTTCGCTATGACCATTCATCTTAGGTGAGACCTTATGCTGATCGCCCTACGTTTTGCCAAAGTCTTCCTGTCGGAAAGATAAACTAAGTCACTGAGATGTCATAGCGATTCCCAAAGGCCTTGTCGATTCCCAATCTGTCGTTGTAACTTTCGCCTTTGGTGAGACCTTTTACCGAGTACCACAACCTTTGTCGAAGTCGGTCTCTCAGGGAGACATCCATCATTCACCGAGACCTCTCCGTGAGATCCTGAGCTCCTGCCGATGCCTCCTCTTCGCTTTCACAATCACAGTTCGCCGAGACGTTATGGCGAAGCCTTCTGTTCTTGGTGAGCCCAGACCATTTCATTGGGACCTCTGTCGAATTCAAACTGAGCCTTAGTCAGCATAGCATTGCTATTTCGCTGGGACCTCCCAGCGAAAGCTTGAAGTTATACCGAAGGGTTTGCTTGGGCCCGCCGGTTGGTGAGACATGTAACCTTCGCTGAGATCTTACCCCGACTGCCCCTGGCTCATTTTAATTTGAATGCTATGTTCCCTTTCGCTGAGACCTCACACCAAAGCTACCATGTCTTGGCGAGACCTGCTTTTCTGATGACCTTTCGGTGTGACATCCATCTTTCGCTGAGACTTCTCTGTGAGACTCTAAACTTGTGCCGAAGCCCTCACTCTGGATTTTCCTATGATTCAAAACTTTGTGCTACCTGCGGATGTCCACCAGGTCTGGATTTCTCTGAAATCCGCTATCTCTCGGATTGCTCAAATCCCCATTTGGCTTGTTCTCTGTGGAAATCCGTCCCTCACGGATTTTTCCAAAATTTGGTGAAAAACAAAGGAACATGAAGCAATTGGATTCATTTGTAATTTGTGCTGCATTTGTTGGTTTATTCATGCTAAATTTGGATCTCTCACATGGTCTACTGATGAAAAGTGATCAAATTTAAGGATTAAGTAGGTGTTTCTTGGTCACTCCATTGGAATCCGAGCATACTGGATTTTTCCCAAATTCCTCTCTGGCCCAGATTCCGTGGGTGGCCTTGAAACCCGAAATTTGTTGTAGAAATTTTATAGGAATTTTAACAAAGCCTTGTTTATCTGGGATGCATTCTAACGGTGTTTTGATGGATTGACCTTGCTTTCTTGGGATTCTTATTGTGTTTTCATGTTGAATATATGCTGAATCAAGCAAGGCTAGAGTTGGGTCCTCATTGTCTGATGCAGAAAGAATCAAGTTGGACATTAAGAGCAAGGTCCCAAAGAGTAAAATCACTTTTGTTTGGTTAGAAGTTACTGATACCAACATTGGCCTCTGGAACTATGAGGAATTTAAAGCAAGGACGTCAGCTAAGGATCCTCCTTTGGTGACTAGAAGAATGAAAGAGTCAGGTTTGGCCCCTGTGGCCAGTTTCCCTTCAACAGTGCAATGCTATGAGTTGTTCCTTGAGTGTGCTAGGCACTATGATCAGGACACACAAAGGATAATTGTTCCTCAAGGGACAATTATTGCAAATCTCAACCCGGTCTCCATCACTCAAACCTTCAACATGCCCGACAGATCTCATGTGGTAGGATTCACCATTGAGGCAGCCTAGGAGTACTATGACGACCAAACCGTGAAGTCTCAGCAGCTTATTAACTCCTGGCTGGAGAAACCCAAGTCCCATTATTCCAAACTGCCCAAACAGCTATTTAGAGCTAAATTCAAAGAGTATTATGATGCCATCACCTTTCTTAGCAAGGTGGTTGGATTAAAGAGTGTTGGTAAATTTGAGAATTGGATGTGCCATGCCATTGTAAGGATGGAACAAGAAAAGGTTAACTACCATTGGGCAAGAGTCATCAGTCAGGTGATTCATAAGCAATTGTCCAATGTGTTGCAGACAAAGACCTTCACAATGACTTCATACTTGGTTTATGCACTTGCTAGGTTCCATTCCTATAGAGGAATAGATACACGAGGCACCTTTGGACAAGATATTATCTGTGAAGTTTTCCCTCAGTTGCTTTGGGGAAGTTCAAATTATAGGAGAGAAAATGATGCATTCACCATGCATATCAGCAGAATGCTTTAGGAAGTAGAGCATGTCAGGATTTCAGATCTAGCCAAGGAGCTCATCAAGAAATATGGAGCTTGGTTTATTCAATTTCCAACATTCTCTTACATTTGGATTGATGGCTGCCAAAAGGCCCCATACAGACTTCCAAGGTACCCCACTGACCACAATATATTGCTGGAAGTAACAAGGCAGATTTGTGATTTTGATACAATTGTCAAGAAGGATAAGCATAAGACTGGATTTGGTGGAGAGTTCTCATTGAGGATTGGCACTGGGGAGGTATGTCCTTCTATCGGTTCTTCCCAAGCCTCAGAGGAAGAATTGAGTACTCTTGGCTTGTCTCTCCACTCCCAAAGATCCAGATTTGATATCACAGGGGAGGCTCAAAAGAGAGCCAGCAGGGAATATTTCCATAAGGTAAACTTAGAAGACTATTGGTCCAACTGCAGTGATGAGTATGATGTCTGAAACAAGAAATTCTCTCGACTTCTGGTTGATGCAGTCTTATTGTACAATGTGAGGGCAATCCCTGATCAGTTGCAGGATGATGGGAACTTGATCCAAGATCATGCCTATGAAGCAGTGAAGGATAGGCTGATCAGTGATGTGTATTGGCTAGAAGAGGAACAAACAGAGTTAAAACAACTGATGGATCCTGTTCTCAAATTTACCAAGATGTGGCTCAGACACACTTTGTGGGAGTTGGAGAATAAAGGTGTGCAATGCACATACAACCTGATGGGAGATTTGGATCCCCATTCTACTTCTGAGGAATCCACCAAGCAGGATCCCAAGGGCAAGCTAGACTCTCCTATCAAAGTCAAGATTAAGGATGTACAAGAAATAAAGGCTGAGGAAACAGAAAAACAAAGAAGGCCAAAGGCCATGAAAATGACGAGGACTAAGAAGTTCGAGTAGAGTCCTGAGGTCGATGCTCTGGTGCCCAAAAGGAAAAGAATTGTAAAATTGTCAGAGAAGGCTGGCTCCAAGGTTGTAGACGAGGTAGTTGCCCCACTAGTAATAGATGTTGAGAGCTTAGAGGAGAAGGCCAAAGTGTATGCAAGGAAGTCTAGGGATCCTTCTCCTAAGGATGGTGTGCCTAGGGCAGGTTCCCCTCTGGTTGTCTCCCATGAGGTGCACCTTGGAGATGTTCCTTCCACTCATGAAATTCAAAGTGAATCGGGTAAGGAAGAAAATGTTGGGGACTATCCAGATGTTGAAAGTGAAGAATTCCATGCAGGAGATCTCCACAGTGCAGAGGTAGAGATTGAAAAGATAATGCAATCCCCTATGATTGCACATACAGACTCTCCAATCAAAACTGAGGCAGTTGAATCTTTTCCAAGGGAGTTAGAGGCAAAAATGACCCCATCACTTGGGTAGGAGGAAGAACATGTTGAAGAAGAAGAAAGTAAGGCCGATGAAACTCCATATAAACAAAATTTGAATGAGGAGGTACCTTAGGGTCAACAAGATGAACAAAAATAGGCTGAGGCATAGTTGGAATCTGTTGTCCCTGAGTGGCTTGACAAGGAAATAAAAAGAAAATAGGTGGTAGTAGAAGATAGTCCACCTAATTGGGATGCACTGCTAGCCAAAATTGCAAAAGATCAAGGTAAGAAAAAGGCTAGAGTGATCTCAAGAATTGAAAGGGATGAGGCACATAACAAGGTTGTTCATGTTGCCACCCTTGCTCTAGATAAAAATAGAGACGATGTGGTTGGAAGTGATTACAATATACAGACTTTTAATCTTGGTCCTACATCAGTTGAGTACGACATTGAGGATTATGAGGGCTCCAGTGCAGTCATTGTGGAAAGATTTAGAAAGGAGGTAAAAACCAAGCAGGAGCTGAAGAGAGAGAATGAGAATCTCAAGAAGTGCTTGGAGGAGTTAATGAAGCCACTGCAGTCAATCAATCCCTCTTCCTCTACCACCAATCCTCTGCCTCAGGAGACCATAATTGAGCTGGAAAAGATGAGAGCTTACACCCTTGCCACTCTAAATTGGTTGAAAGGGGTGAAAATCAAGGGTGATGAAGCTATCAAGGAAATTTTATCAGTCGGTAAAGATGCTGTCATGACCACTGAATGGTTGAAATAGGAAATGGTGCAGGATAAAGGGGACACTGACCTCCTCCTACAGAAAACTAGGACCCTAATGGAATACACCCGGGACAAGTTGGTCAGTGACGGGATTCTTCCTTCTTCTAGAGCTGTCGAGCCATGGGAATGGTTTGAAACATTACAAATCCAGCAGAAAGTGTTGAGGAAAATTTACAAATAGAGAAAGCACATTGATGACACCCTAGCTGGCATCTATGATGGCTCCATTGCTTTTTTTGAAATTATGACAGGATGAAGGAAAATCATGCCCAGGTATTTCAATTTTGAGCAGTTGAAAGAGTGGTGGTGTGAAGTCTATGCACCACTTGATGATGTGTCTGTCTCCGAGCACCAACTAGATGATGCGGCCACCTACCTCGCAATTATTGATAAGCATGTGACACACAAAGCAGACTGGGATAGGTTGGTCAAGCACTCAAGGGAGGAGATTGCATCCATAGAGAGGCGACTTAGGGTTCTGCCAGTACCACCTATGGCTGACTTGGATGCGGTGTTCTTGAAGCTACATAAAGAGTCAGATTGACGCAAGGACAATAGGGAAGGGAGCTGATGATGGGCGACAGTGTGATTTGTTCTTCCCCATTATCTTCCCGTGCGATGACCAAGCTACATCACGGATCTAGGGAAGACCTCAACGAGACGCGCATTTATTGCCTATTTGACCCATTTCGATGACCCTCTTGGCCTAGTGGTTGCGCGGAGTTATTGCTATGAAACCCTTGCTTGGCCGATGAGTTTTTTCTAGAGTTTCTATATATTGGGCATTGGGCCTCTTTGTAAAGGGTTAGAAAAAGTTAGAAGAATTAGACAGTCAAAAATAGTTCAAATTTGTAATCAGAATATAGAAGTAGGGTAAATTAGCATATAGTGACCCTCAAGCAAATATTGTAACAGAAAGCTAAGATTGTTGCTACATTGAACATTTCAAATGCAAATAGTGACATTGTGATTTGGTGCCATATTTGTGTTCTCTTGTTTTGCATGGTTTTAGCCATTCCATCTTTAAAATTGCTTTGAGTCGGTAAATATCTAGATAGATTCGATTTGATAATGTTTGTGATCCAATACTTAAATGTTGCAGCAATCCTTCAGTCCATACTTTTCACAACCAACTAACTGTTATTTGCTTTGCAAAGTTAGCCTGGACTTGATATTCCTTGTGCTTAGTTCAATCATGAATGTTGTTCATTTCAACTACAATAGGGTTATTTGAATGCATGTTTATGGTTTGAAAATCTTAAGAGCCTTAGAAGATTGCACTATTTTCTGTAAGGTAGCAGATTTATCTGGGTCAAAAAGAAATCAGTTTTGAAGGATTGGTCCATTTTGGGTATTGGTTGCTCTCATTGTTAATCTTAGGAGTAATATTAGATTTAGAAATCTCTTTGAAACCCTCACTCTTTTTCTATTTCTTTGATTATTGGGTAGAGGTTAGGAATGAAGTGTCATTAGTTCGTTAAATCCAACAAAATCGATTCAATAGTTTGGTTGTAGTAAGGTCCCATTGTGATTACCAGCAATTTCACATTTATCACTGAGTTGTTTATGCATTGTCAAGACCTGACATGAATACCTTGAGGTTATCTCTTGAGGCTTTCTGATAGAGATTTAACTTTTAAGAGAGAGAGGATATTGCATCTTGTATGTGTTGTTGTTGTTGTTGTTGTGCAGAAAACAACGATCAACAAGTTGGAGGAGATGGTGAACTCACCCAAGGGTTATGGGGGGAAATCCAAAGCCACATCTCTTTTTTGGGATACTCCAAGTACAAGAAGGTAAGTGAGGACCTTTTTCCCCTCTCTTGATGTTCTTAACTCTTCTAGAACAAATCCTATAGGGATTTGAAAGAAGAAAGAAACATCTAGCACCCCTAAGCAACATAAGAATCCAAAGAGGGAAGAAAAGAAAAGGCTACTAGAGAGAAGTGCATCAGGTGTTAAGATGAAGAAGAAGAACAACCATCATTGGTTTGGAAAAAGAAGTCTCAAATCTCTCAAGATACTACAAAAAGATAAAAAATTGATATAGTGGACATAGAAAGTGAGGAGGAAGTAGAAAAGGAAAAGAAATATTTTATTTTTTAGAGAAGAGAAAAGAGTTCTAGAAAAGAAGAAAAATCACCTAAAGGTAAGGGAAAGAAGAAAGAGAAGATTCCTTTGGTTAGGGAGTATAGTCCTATGAATTTAGAGGAATTATTCAGTAGCATTGCAGAGTTTTGTATACTAAATGAAACTGTTAAAATATTTCTAGATGAAAATGATAAAGATAAGGAAACAATAGAAGAGGCTATTGTTAAGTATATGGTAACATTCAAGACTAGCCTAGATAAGATAAAAGATCAGTTTCTTGATGATATAAAAAATATTTTAACTATAAGAAGATAAGAAGCTATTGAATAGGATGCAAAGATAAAGGAATTTTCCTTGGAGAAGATTGGTTCCCTATTGTCTCAAGAAGATAGACACAAGTTGTCCAAACTATATAGAAATAAATTTAGGACAAAACAAAGAGTTAACACTCGTATGGTAGAGATAAGGAAGATATTGAGAGGTTGAAGAAAGAGACACTACAAAATATTGAAGAGCTTGCTAAAGGGTTGGGAGCTCCTTTGGGTAATGAAGATCAAATGCAAAATAATACACCCCTCAAAAAAGACAATGTTCCTATTATAGAACAACATGAGCATGAGTATGTGCCTATGGATGAGAATGTACAAGAAGACATGGTGAAAAAAGACTCCCCTCTAGTTATGGAGAATAATGTTTATAAAGAGAAGGAAGATAATAAGAAGAGTGTCCTAGAGAAGGATGAAGCTCAATTTAAACAAAATTTTCCCCCTCTGAATATGGAGACAGATACTTAGTAGAGAGAAGAAGATAAATAAGATGTCCCAAAGAAGACTGAGGCACAAGAAGAATAGAACATTCCCCCTCTGGATGGTGAGAATACTAAAGAAGAAGAGAAGAATGTTGAAGAATGTTCTTGTAATGAAGAGAAGGAAAAGAGTGAGAAGAAGGAAGAAGATGGTTCTAAAATTGGTGGTGAATCCTTTGGATCTTCTAGAGATTCATTGAAAGATTTGTTGGATATGCAGTTACTATTTCAATCGGTGGTTTCTACAAAACTTCTGTAGATTCCCATGCAACAAGGTCAGGTAGACATGGATAAATTTCCCCTTTACATAAGTTACAGTTTGGTGATGCTTTACATGCCTCCACAAGGAAGGAAATACTTCAGAGTCACTAGAAAAGTGTTGAATTGGTAGATGAAGTAGTAAAAGTGTTGCGGGATAGTATTATTGGAGCAACTATTGATAATTCTTTGTCTGATGTGCAATAGTTGAGGTTATTACATGATTCCTTAAAGGAATATTCTACCAGTTTAGAAGAAAATATTGAAAAAGAAAGGGAAAAGAAGGTCAATAATAAGAGATTAGAAAAATTTTATGACAAGTGTGGCACTACACATGCCAAGTTGCAAGGAAACTTGGAAGATATTAAAATGTGTTTGGAAGAAGCCAAAAAATTGTTTTAGTTCTATTTGAATTGGCCAAATTCTACAAGGAGCATCAAAAATCAAATGGACTCTATTGAGTCATAAATTGCTCAGGCCTCTGGTGCTTATGATTTTGTAAATGACGCAGATGGAGCTACAAGAGCCATCATTGAAAATATACATGGTCAATTCTTTCTACTACAAGAACAAAAAGATAAAATAATAATACAGTATGGTCAGTTAAGATATATGGTAAGTCTAAGTCTTTCCCCTTTAATTAGAGTTTTAGCTAATGCTGAGAAGGTGGTGCAAGTAAATCTAGTGCCTAGCTCTCCAAAAGAAAGAGAAGACCTCCATATTTAGTTTGAGAATCAGTGCCATATGATTTCATTTTCTAAGAAGGACAAGAAGGTTGCAAAGAAAGACTAGGAGTAACACCTTGCTAAACTAAAAGAGTCTTGTAAGGGTTAAGTTGTACATTTTTTCTTTGTATATGCAATTTTCTAATTTCAATATACATATGTGGAAGTTGTTGATGGTGGTATGATACAATTTTTTGTCTTTTTTTTGTAATGGATAATATTGAAAGGGGGAGAGAAGTAGAAATAGGGAGATACTCTCATGTAAATATATCAGTTACGGGGAGTGATATAATGAGCCCTTTGCCATTGATGTCAAAGGGGGAGTAGTTTTGAATAGTTTTGGAGAGTGTGTTGCCATCAATGAAAAAGGGGGAGATTATTGGCAACATGATCATGTTGGTATATGGTGTTGTCATTGATGGCAACCCATTGTAGAAATTTAGAAGTGTGGTCCAAAGAAGACCAAGTGCTTTATAAGTCCTTGTGTGTATATCCAGTGTTCAAAGGAAAAATTTTGTGGTCCCCATTGCTCTGCTATGTAGAATCTTTTCATATGGTTTTGAGGTGTTGATGGAATGTGTTGAAGGTGTTTATATCAAATTTTTCTGGTCTTGATTTCTTCCACAGTTGAAGATATTGTTGGCAGTGTTTCAGGCTCAGCAACGACAACGTTACAAGTGCAAATTGCATGTTGGAATGCTCTACATTCCACCCCAAATTAATATTATGTTGTATAGTTTCGAGAAAATGTTGGAAGGTGTTAGATGTGTGTGCACTCCAAGTGGAAAGTAATTTTGTATTCCATGTGTCAAGTTGTGAATGAATAGTTGGTTCATTCAGTAGTTGCTTCACTAGTTTTTTTTTGTGGTGTTGACCTAAGGATTTTGGGGTCATGCAGAGTTGAGTTATGTATAGAGTAGAATCATGGGAGTGATTATAGGTCATACCGACCTATTTTGGTGTGGTACACATTTTAGTTCTTTTCGTGAAGCATGTTTATTGGAGTTTGTGTTGATAGGTTATGAGGTTTCATGTTTCATCTAATTAGGCCAACCTAATTGATGATTTGGGTGTTTGCAGTAGATGTATGTATATATACAAGGTTAATTCTTTGTGTGAAGGATGAATTGAAGTAGTTAAAGTGAGAGTGTGTGAGAGATCTAATGTAGAGTGAAGTGTGAAGTGTGAAAGTGGTGAAGTATGAAGTGTGTTAATTCTATTTTCTATGCTTAATTGGAACTATACTTTCATCATGTTGCAAATGCATTCATTGTTAATAGTTTATTTTTATCAGTGAGCCACCCCTTCTTCTATATTTTTCTATTCTAGGAAGTGAGCCCTTAACAGTGAGCCATTCCTTCATTCTAGATAGTGAGTCCTTGGAAAATGAGCACACCATTTTGTAATCTCTATTGTAACTAGTTATAATATTTTGTGAGCTAATCCTTATTGTGGTTTTTCCCTTTCAAGGTTTTTCCATGTAAATTTGGTGTTCTTGTGTTATGTGTTGTGATGCATGCTTTAATTATTCATTTCCATTTCAATAAGTTTGATGAGATTCTTTGAATGGATGTTTAAGTTAATGAAGTTAGTGAATTTTAGGGAATACTGATTCACCCCCCCTCTCAGTATTCCAAGTGTTCAACAAATAGGACCTATAAGTGAACTAGATAGGTTAACCACCTATTTACACCAACAAGGGTGAGGTAATTTGGCACATTACTAAGTATTTCACTCTTGAAGGTTGCTTTGGAGTTTTCCCTACTTATCAATTTCTCTATTAGCTCATTTGAGGAATCATAAGATTATTAGTTTCCCTTTTTACATATTAACCTCCATAGAATATTTTGTCCTCAATATGGAAATACTTGTTGAACACCTAGAATATTGAGAGGGGGGTGAATTAGTATTCTTTGAAACCACTTAAGAATTTAAAAATTCATTCCACACATCATATTGAAATTTTATTAAGGTAAGAGATCATGAAAGCATCATCAAAGAACATAACACATGAACACAAGACTTTTACGTTGAAAACATAAAAGGGAAAAACCACGGTGAGGATTAGCTCACAATATATTATAACAAGCCATAACATATTATAGAATGGCTCACTGCCTTTTGGAATCACTATCTAGAGGACTCACTGTCCATAAAATAAGAGAAATAGAGAAGAGGGGTGGCTCACTACCAAGATTTTAATTGCTAATAATGCATCTACAATATCCAAGAGATACAATTCCACTGGAGCTCAATATACTGAATCAACACATTTCTTACTACACAAGTTCCACACTCTGCTCTGCTTTACATTTTCATCACGTTCACACTATACTCTCATACTTCACATTACATTATTCAACCACTACTCCTCAACATAAAAAAAGATCTTACATTTATACACATTACATTCATAAACATTGACAACATCAATTAGCTTAGCCTAATTAGATGTATCATGCATAGCATAACTTTTCATCTTGTGATAAAAAAATCACCCTTCACACCATAATTAAAAAAATTTAACACATCCAAATAGGTTAGAGGGGAACTATCATAACTCCATAAGATCAATTAACACTTCCTTTGACTCTGCACAAGCCCAAACTTATTAGGTTGACACAACTGGTAAGACAACACCAAAATATACCAACTGATTATCCAAAAACTAACATGTAGACATCCAAAACACACACCACTTGCAATACACACCCTTCTAACACTTGTAAAATTTCCCATAAATTCTCATAACCAAATATGCTTCCACGGTGAAATGCAGACCAATCCAAATAGGTACTCTACACTAGCAATATTGTCACTGTCGAACCCAATATTATGTCAACCATAAATTTTGCATTGGAGGACATAAAGACAAGAAAATTTTGATTTAAGGTCCTCAAACATGTACCAAAATTTCCTTTGAACCATAGAAAAAAATACCTCAAGTTGAAGCAATATGGACCAAAAAAATAATGCTCTATACACTAAAAACTATGTTTTGGACTTAGTCAAATGTTCAACATATTTGTTTTGCACTACAGGAAAACCTCTACATCTCGTTGTTGGATTACCATCTTCATGCTCACTCAAGCTTCACCAACCAATTTTACCTCAATGTAGACTCATTCAAACCACAATTTTGACATCAATGACAACACCGTATAAGCTCATGCTCATGTTACCAACAACCATACAAATGACAATCTCACCCTTTTTCACTGATGGCAACATGCATCAAATACTCTCCATGTCTTCTCCCCCTTTGACATCAAGGGTTAAGGGTGAATACATATTTCCCATTCTTTTCTCCCCCTTTGACATCATTTACATATACTTGCTATTCTTTTTCTTTCTCCCCCTAACTAATATATACATATATGCTTGAGAGTAAAAAACTTCTTCAAGAGTCTAACTTAGTGTTATCCATCAAAACTAATCAAAATTTTCACTAGTATATTATCAACTATCTTCCACATATATACAATAGAATTTGAAATGCATAAATAGAAAAAGATATACAAAAATCAACTGGAAGAAGTGTATGACACCTGCAATTTCACAAGGTATGCCTACTAGTCCTTTTTGTCATCCTCCCAATCTTACTTTGCCAACCCAAGAATGCAGTTCTAAGCCTCAAACTCCATGAGGAAATATTCTCCTTCATCTAGAGTATTAGGTACTAGATTCAACTTTATTGATTTATTCACATTATTCAGAGCACTAGATATGGGTGTCAACTTTGCATTCACCAAGTCTCTAAGCTATCCAAACTGCACTATAATCTTTTCTTTTTGTTCCTGCAACTGGAAGAATTGTTCAAGTAGATTTTAAACTACTAATCTTGTGGATCCATCTGCATCTTTTTTGAATCATATGCACCAAATTCCTTGTAAATATGTGCCTTAATGGAATCCATCTCAACATTGATGTTCTTAGTTGAACTAGGATACTTCAAGAAAAACTAAAATAGATCCTTGGCCTCTACAACACAATTTTGTACATCCTTAAGGTTGCTTTGCATTTTGTTGTATGTAGTGGCACATTTATCTAAGTTATCCACTAACCTTTTCTTATTCACTTTCCTTCTCACTTCCTTCTCCAATTTCTCCTCAAGGACATTGGAATACTCTTTGAAATAATCAAGCAATAGTTTTGTATTTTGCACACTGGATAAAGAATTATCAATACTGAAACCTAGAAAACTCTCTTGTAGCACCTTCATTGCCTCATCTATCAACTCCACACACTTTTGATGTGTTTATAAGATATCCTTTCTAGTGGAGTAATGCAATGTATAACCTATTTATAATTTTTTTAGGGGGGATGTCTTGTCCATATCTACTTGACCATGCTACTTCAAAATTTGTAACAATTGTTTAGAAAAAATTGGTTGAAACTGGAGTTGCGTGCTCAATAAGCTCTTTAAGGAATATCCAGAGGTTTCAGAAGATTCACCAACTATCTTCAAATTTTCTTCAACTCTTCTTAGATTTTTCGTTATCACCAAATCTATCTTTTGCTTTTTCATCTTTCTTCTCCTTATCAACAGTATTGGACGCATTCTCAGTCTTTTGTTATCTAGAGAAGGTAGATTTTTTTTATTTCATGCCTCATAAATCTTTGGGTTGTCTTCTTCATGTCCTACATTCTTCCCTCTTTTTAGAGAAAGTTTGATGTGCTTTTCTTTTGCATCTTACTAACAATTTCTTCTTTAGCAAACTTTTCTTCTACAATCGAGGGGGTATCTTCTTGCTCATTCTCCTTTTTCTGCTTCATTCTCATGTTCTAGAGCATTAACTTCCAAGACAAACATATCATTATGCATTTTTTCTTCATTTTATAGAGTCATACCTAAGCTCTTTGCTAGATTGGAAAGGTTCTCAACTATTTCATTCCCAAGCCTTTTGTTAGGTCTCAAAAACACAGGTTTTGAACCTTAAGAGGGTACCAATCTCTTAATACATTTTTGGATAATGAACGAGGTGAATATGATTGATAACCCCCTACTCTTTAGGCTCTACTAAACCTAGGTGGTTGTACCTAAATGATAAGGCATATTTTAAGGTTTAAATATGGTCTCTAATTTTGGAAATCTACTCACAATGGCACATGGGTGTGAAGTAGATGCAAGGCTAATGACTAGTTCCTAATGTAGATGTTTCAAGAATCGAGTGTACAAGTAAAGTTTGTATAAAATTTTCTAAATTTTAGTAGTGCCTAATCCTATTGGGTGAATGGAATTGAAGGGTGGATGATGGTAATGGAGATAGATATGTAAGATAGGTGGATCTATTTCTCAACTTAACTAACTTGTTGGGCACTTTGGATGTTTGCAACTCGTACAAATGTGTAGGTTTTTCAGTTAATATACTCCTCTTTATGAATCCTAGTGTTATTCTCCCAAATTATTTTGATATCATGAAAGGATTTTTAATTCTTAAGTTGAGGGAAACTAGTAAGATCAATCAATTTAAAAGGATTTTAATCCCTAGTAGGAACCAATTAAGATAAATTACTTGAAAGGAGTTTAATTCACTATAGCTAGAACCCAATCAAGACAATCACATAGCAATAGCAAATGTGTTCTGAAAAATTGTATAAATATGAATAACTTAGGAAAACCACTTTGGAGATAGCAAAGAAACATATAGGAACAAATATTAACACAACAGTTGAACACTGGAAATAGATCACTGATTATGAATATTCTTCTCCATTATATTGCTTCAAAAGATATTCATTTGTAGGAAAAATTTCTAAAATATGGAAACGAATGAGTGTAATATGCTATAATAGTGAATGAACCTATATATTACTAATGATGATGATGATGATGATCTCAAAATTGGGCCTTGGTTTCCCTTTTTATATGGGAAGCGAGAAGCTACATACCCATTACAAAAAAGTATTTCTTTTCATAACCTTAACTAATTGTAAATTTTTAAGCATAAAGAAATCAGTTGAGCAAACAGTGATAGCTAACAACACTTGCTTTGTTATTCATCGTAGAGAACTCATGACCTCTCAAGATCTGGAAGATTTCTCGTTTCCATGACGAAGTACTCAATCATCTTGTAGACCCTAACTTGAAACTTATTTCTCCACACCTAGAGTCACTCTAGTTTTGGTGATGAACAGGTTCATTTCTGACAAGTGCTCAATATAATCCTCTCTGATATGAGTGTCAATATTTGGTAGAGAATCCTTCATATTTTACTCCATAAACATTATTCCATCGAGCTTCTTACGAGTATTATCCAGTGCAATCTCCTCATCATTAACTATCTCAAGTGCCTGTGGTAGTATATAAGCCAATTCATCCTTCCAATGGTCTTTTCCTTCATCATAGAAAAACATTGGAAATGAGATATCCAATGGTTGGTCAAAGTCATTGGCCTCAACTTTAATCTTAACATGAAACTCCTCATGCTGATTGATTAACTCATTGTATCTATGGAGGATTTGTTCATTTATGACTTCCTTACTGGTCAATTCTTCTTTCTTTTCTTCCATACATACCTATAGTTTCTCATGCTTTTGAAGAGTAGATTGCACTTTTACAAAGAGTTCCCAATATTGATCAGCCTAGTTCATCACCTACTCAAACCTCTTGTTGAATATCTCAAAGATCATCTCAAACTTGATGGTTTGGATCTTTGTCTCTAGTTCATTGCATTTCTTTTGGACTCTTTCATGGAAACATTTCTAGTATATAACATCTGCCATGGAATCTAATACTTTCTTGCCATGGTCCTCCCGTGGGGAATATAATTCTAATCAAGAGGAAGAGAGTAGTTTATCTCTATAATTAGCTACCTATTTATTTAGTTTTCATTATCTTTTATTAATTTTTTAATCTGAGCCTTATTGAATTTTTCCACATTTATGTTTAACTTTGCTATCTCAATGGGATTAGTATCTCCCACTCTATGTACCAAGAGATGTCCAAACACTTATCTTCGATTACTAATGATAGTAGGTCTCTTGTGTTGAGGATATGGTGCCCAAATCAATAGTGTAGCTTCATCTAGGTTGTAACCTGACCCTAAATACATTTTGTCATTGGCATCTTCTGTCAAGTGCAATGTATTATCTCCTCTTTTCCTGAAGCTATCAAACATTATGGTAGAACTAATGTACCATCCTAGTAAGAGCAACACCCCAAAATCTTGAAGTAGTTCTCTTCCTCTTTTAGGGGTGATATCTTTTAGCTCTTGATATACTTCCTTTCTCAGCTCTTGCAAAGCAGTTACCTCTTGTTTAGGAGTGATATCTTTCATTCTTTTTCTTAGCACTCTACCTTTGTATTCATAGAAAAATGACCTAAACTCTAATGTTTTAACGAAGTCACCATTAGAAACAAATTATTAACCATCCATGACTCTCACATCATTAGAGAGTTCATTTGATGCTTCAAATTTAACGAAAAAATGTTCATTGGGTGGCTCATACTATGTGATAATAGGCACACTTATTTATTCAACCTCATCTTCTTATTCATCACTTTCATCTTCATCCTTTTCCTCACTCATGGTAGTACCCACAGAGAAAATTTTGGAGTAGGCTATGAGCGTATATAACTAAGGGGTTCCATATTCTCATCCTGCATTCTAGAGCAAGTTGCCACATGTGTTTCAAAAACCATACGGGGAACATCTCTAGTTAGTTCTGTAATCAAGGGAAAATCCTAAAATTATTATTAAGTGGGGTTAGCACAATAACAATAAAATTCCTATGAAGTAACAAAGTACAAAGGAAGTAATATGAAGACAAAAGGGATGAAGTTACCCTAAGTCTCCACCTTCCATGATTAACCTTTGTTACACCTCCTAGCTTGCAGATAAATAAAAGATGCCCTCAGATTTGTATGAGCAACTATGACAAAATGACTAAGCCCTATGCAAGTGTTGAAGGATTTGCAGAAAATAAAATGACCCTACAATGGACTAAAATGCCTATGACTATAAGTGACTATGACTGTAAGATTAGTAGCATAAATTGAAACCTAAACATGAAAGACTAAGAGTGCAAGAAGTCAAGGGAGCTGAGAGAGGCAAATGAGAACAAAATTGCCCTTTTATAAAAACTGCAATTTTGAATGTGTGGCCAGGATGAAAAGATGACAAGAACCCTAAGATCAATGCTTAAGATTGAATGTTGCTGGGTGCATTAGGGTTAGGTCAAAATTAGGGCAAATGATAAGGATGAAGGGTGGAGATTGAATTATAACATAATTCAATCAATGGTCGAAATTAAATGAGAAGTCAAAAGTCAAGAATTAAATTGGAAGATAAGGCTGGCACGGACAAAGAGGTTGCTGGAGAAGTTAAATAATAAAATTTATTTACTCTAGCTGACCAGTAAATAATTAAATAATCAAGATATTATTTAATTATGGAGGAATGTGACAAAAGGAATTATTTTGAATTTAAATAATGATTTTAATTCAAAATTCAAGAGAATTGGCTAAATTAAATAAATCAAATTTATTTAATTTTAGTGAGAGAAATAGCTAATGAATAATTAAATAATTAAATTAAAACTATTTAATTATAGTGGAAAGTGGGCAATTAAATAAATAAGAATTTATTTAATTTTTAGAAGAGGGGGACTTAATTAGTGATGTGATTAAATAAATAAAATTTATTTATTTAATAAAGAAGACATAAAATGACAAAGGGAAATTAAATAAATTATGAAATTTATTTAATTAAAGGAAGACATAGATGACAAAGGGAAATTAAATAAATTATGAAATTTATTTAATCAAAGGAAGACTTAGATAATTAATGACGTATTAGATAAATAAATAATATTTATTTATTTAATAATCAAGGAGGAACAAATGACATGAATTAATTAAATAATTATGAATTATTTAATCAATAGTCGAATGTGGACCAAGGACATAATTAGATAACTTAATTATGCTAGGACGAAGGTGGTAAAAATGAAGCTTGCAGGCCTAGGTCATTTTTAGGTGTCTACATTTTGCCCCTCTTTGTCATAATGTCGCTTGTCGTATTGTGACAAAGAAAATACGTCAAGAATATGCCCCAGCGAAGGTACGGAATATTCCTGCCCCCTCGGGAAATTTTCAAATTTTGGGTCGGCGCCAGAAAAATTTGCAAAAGGTCCCGATAAATCAATTTGATGGCTAGAAAAACAACGGCGCAGTCGGTTTCAGATTCTGACATGTTTAAAGCAACTTACGGGGAGGTCAAAGGTGCGGAAATGAGCCTCCAGTACTGACTGTGGTTAAAAAAATGTCATTTTCACCCTATAAATAGGTGGTCAAAGGGGTAAAAGTCAATTCACTTTTACTATTCACCTTGTAAATCCTGAGAGCTCAGAGCGAAAGACGCAGCAGCTACGATGGTTATTCCAGTGACAGAGCACCGCGGAGAGATCGTGAGGACCTTCAGACGGCCAGAGGGCTCAGGACCAGCGGTATGTACCCTAAACTTGCTTTGTCATTTTCTCGATTTACGTGTTTTTTTATGCTTTCTAGGGTAGTGAACGAATGCGCCGCGACGCATATGCGTTCGCGTAAGCCGCAACTGACTTCGCGTTCCCGCATTTGATGCGTCGCGACGCAACTGCACAAACGAATAAACCGCGCCGACTGTTTGCGCCGCATTCGATATTTGGTGCGACGCAAGTGCTTTTTCGAGTCGCATTTGACATCTGAAATGCCGCAATCACAATGTCGACACACAACTGACTGTTTGAATGACGCAAACGAAATTCCGCTCCGCATTCGCAATGTGGCGATGCACACGCTTAAATTCGCGACGCAAGTGTAATCTAGCGACGCAGTTGACTTGGATACAACGCATTTGATTTTTCGAACGACGCAGTTGTGTTTTTGAGACGCAATTGCAGTTTTGCGACGCATTTGCCTTTTTTTGACTTTAACTTGTTTTGATGTTTTCATGCCCTAAGTTATTTTCCATGACGGTCACAGTTGTTCAAAAAGGTGCTAATGCAGTGTTCGTCTTTTTGCAGAGGCAGCTTGCCCCTATTTACACGAGGGAGAGCAGACCGAGGACCTTTCGGTTTGGCGATCAGCTAGGCCCGCGAGAGCGGCGACGACTGATGAGACTCGGCTTATTCCATGCTGCATTCATGCCCGCCATTCGGGCGAACAGGGGTTTGCTGACGGCGCTATGCGAGAGATGGCATTCGGAGACCTGTTCCTTTCACCTGCCGACAGGTGAGGCTACGATCACTTTGGAGGACGTCTACCGCATTCTCTGGATTCCGATTCGAGGGGAGCGGATTGTTTACGATCCCCGCCATGGCGAGCGACCTTCTGGGCGTACACCAGGATCAGGGTGCCGGACTCGGCATTGAGGGTTACGAGATCCATTGGGATTTCCTGGCGGAGCATTACAGTCGCTTTGATGCATTTCTGGCGACTCTGATTGGTGGGATTTTGGTACCTGACCGACGAGGACACAGATTTCCGATTGGTTGGGGGGATGTCATGGTCGGCATGCGGCGAGACAGGACAGTTTAAGCATGGGGTCCCTGTTTGCTGGGGATGCTTTATCATCAGCTGCATGACATTGTGTACAGGAGAGGAGAGAGTATCTCCTATGGGACCACATTGATGATGATCTGGGTATGGGAGCATATTGCCATATTCCGCCCTCCTATCGACAGACCACAGCTGGCCGAGGGGATGCCTTATTCGTACTACTATGCCGGCGCATTACAGCAGACTCATATAGGTGAGACAGGGTGGTGGCGACATCAGATTGACACCATGGTGACTTTCATCTGGAGACCCTATAGGGACTGTGAGGCATGGGATGATGAGGATGATCATCTTAGTTTTTGCAGGCAGTATCGATACCTCATTGGCCGGACAGTACAGACATCGCTGATTATTGAGATGTATCTGCCACAGCGTGTACTGAGACAGTTCGGGGAGCAGCAGGATGTACCGATGGGGACAGCAGAGTATGCCCGATCGTCGAGAGAGCATGCATGGGGGCCGGCCATCCCAGTGGCCTTCCGACGCAGCAGATTGACGGGCTAGTAGCCCAGGCTTGGGGTTGGAGAGGTGGAGCGGAAGATCCAGGTACCACGCTAGCCTATGAGCTCTGGTGGCAGGCACGCCAACCCGTGCCATTGACAGATCCTGACGGGCCAGTGCCAGTTGACAGGCGGTCAGTGATTCCACGAGTGTCGCGGGCTAGACGAGGGGGCAGAGGCAGAGATGGGGGCAGAGGCAGAGGCAGAGGCAGGGGCAGGGATGGAGATGGAGGGAGGGGTGGTGATGGAGGGAGGGACGGAGGCAGGGGTGATGATGGAGGGCGAGGTGGAGAGGGAGGCCGAGGTGGAGATGACGGTGGAGATGGCAGGAGGCGACGGTGGGATGGACAGGTACCAGGTCGCAGGTTGCGACAGCGCGTGGCGAGGGTAGCATTAGATGCTATCCCCGAGGTCGGTGAGGAGGGGGAGATGGAGGAGCAGCCCAGACAGGAGAGAGAGGGCGAGGGGGGACAGGAGGGGGGGCCAGAGGTAGGGGGACAGGAGGAGGAGGTCAGGGCACCAGAGGCGGATGTGGCTGGGGAGGAGGAGGCGGAGGGGGAGAGACAGGAGACGGAGGTGGCAGGAGAGGAGGAGACGGCGGTGGCAGGAGAGGAGGACGATGATGATGATCTGGAGGATGAGGCCATAGGTGAGGCAGAGAGACTCCTGAGATGGCAGATGGTGGAGGGTGAGGAGGAGATACCATCTTCAGAGTTGCCACCGGATGCTACAGCCGATCAGCGAGTGACCGATCTGCAGCAGAGACTAGATGCCAGCCTGGCACAGGTGAGATCCTTGCAGTCAGCATTAGAGGTAGCCCGTGTGGAGCGGGATCGGGGCGGTGATCTGCCAGCCAGGATTCAGCACGATGGTGTATTGAGTTCGCGGCCCTATGTACAGGACCCATAGGGGACATGGCCGGGAGTGCCCGCGAGCACGAGGCTGAAGCGGCATACGACACTATATGAGCAGCGCAGGCCACCAGAAAGGGAGATCCTACCCGTCCTCGATCACGACGAGCGACGGCAGTGGCACAGGTCGGGTAGTGGCAGTGGTACCAGGAGCCACAACAGTGTCGGAGGGTCGACTTCCACAGGACACACATCAGGCCGCAGATCACATCACTCGCGCAGGCATACTCCGAGTCATCATTCGGGGCACAGTCAGGGTTCCATTGGGTCAGCTCAGAGGTCAGTACAGGGTCAGCCACCAGTGACAGATCCTACCGCTTTTCAGAGTCCAGCAGCAGTGACGTCACAGGTGTTTACTACTGTTGAGATGATGCCTTCATTCGCAGTTCCCTCATCCTCACAGCCACAGGGCATTACAGGACCGTCCATTGCTTCAGATCCAGTGACAGGGCCTCAGCCACCACCACATTCTTCGCCCCGAGGGGATGATGAGAGCCTACCCTAGGGGCATATTTGTATTTGGACACACTATGTTTATTGTTGAGCCTGCGAGCTCCATTTTTGGGATATCCATTGACTTTATCCTGTGACATTGCATATTTTTGAGATGATATTTATATGATGATGCAGTTTTGATGCGGCCTATATGTGTTATGTGATGTTCTATGCATTATGTGTGTATGATGTACGATGCTTATTTTATGATGCCATTTGTGTATTATGATGTCTATGTTGTGATTTTTGATGCCATGATGATGCAATATTCGTATGCTTATGTTAATGATGTGCATGATGCATTTATGTAAAATATGCAATGATGATGATTATGTTAATGCAATGTTTATGATTATGTATATGATGGAATGCCATGTATGATGTTATTTAATGCCATGGATGATGTATGTATGGACCTAATGCAGTGGATATAGCATGTATGCACTTATGTTTTGGAATGACACAGGATATCATCGCAGGATGGACAAGAAAAGACGACAGGACCGATGAGAGAAGATGACCAGACCAAAGAGGAGAAGACCTATGAGAAGATGCAAATCCTTCAAAACTTTACTATAAGACTTTTAATATTCGTTGCTCTTTAATCATCATTGGGCAAACTGTTGTAATGGTCAACAAACACCAAGATATGACGTAGATCCAGGTGTGCAAGGTCGTACCATTACCCAAGACAGAACAGTCACAGACAAGGATGGTTATGACTCATACTAGGAGCATGCTTGCCCCAGTCTTGTCGTCATAATCAACCACAGGCAGAAAAAGACAATGACAGATCATGAAACGTCGTGGCTTCTCTAAATCCTGTTGCCAGGACATCCTTGAGAAACTAGTGACATGATTGCCAAATTACAAAAATAAAGTCTCTATCATGATATGTCGTTGCTTTTCTAAATCCCAAGATCAGGATCTCGCTGAGAAGCTAGTAGTCATGCGTGTCGATTGTCATGCTACATCGCTGCTTCTCTAAATCCTGCTTAGTGGGATCTCGCTGAAAAACTAATAACATGATAAGAGATGAAAAGACAGTTGCCAAGTGTTTGTCAAGTGCATCTGGATAGCCATTGTTCTGATGCCAAGGTGTCATGTTTGACGATGTCAAGATGTCTGAGTGTTTAAAGTTTTGATGACCTTGAAAATGTCGAGACTTGGTGAATTCAGGAAGGACACATCCTGAATGATGCCGAATGTCAGGAGGATTTGATCCCTAATGGTCGTAAGGGGTACCTCAAAATAATGACGATGCCTAGGAAGGACACATCCTAAAGCATAAATGACAGAGTTGGTTCTTCAGAAGGACTCATCTGAAGAACGCTAATGTCAGGGAGAGGGATCCTTAGATGTCAAGAGGATCGCTCGAAAGGCCGAATGATGATGACGACGCCTAGGAAGGACATATCCTAAGGCGTAAATGACAGAGGTTATCTTTCAGAAGGACGCATCTGAAGACTAACCAAAATTTGACAGTTTGAGCAGTTATAATGTTTTGACTTGTTTTGACTTGTGTTTGACTGAGGTTGACTTGTTGTGACCGAGGTTGACTTGTGTTTGATTATATGCCAATGTTGCCTTAATGAGATTGTCATGTTGAGTAAAAGATTGCTTTACTTTGTTTCAGGAGCTTTCCTCGTACAGAAAATAAGTGAAGACTTGTGTGTGCCAACGTTTTGCCACGAACCCTAATGGACTGACCTAGTGCGGCCTCGGGGGCTCATCGATAGATGGCCTTGCCTACGTCATACACTCAGAGACCTCGTAGTTCGACATGACCAATGACTTTGTCTTGATGAATGAAGATTGCGCCATGATTTATTTTGACAAACCTAATAGGACTGACCTAATGTCTCGGGGACTCAAGTATGAGTCTTGCCTACGTAGCAAATGCGCAGAGACAACGTAGTTCGGACAATGACATGGACTTAGTGACTTGATTGACTTATACCGGAGATGACAGTGCACTTGTGTGTCTTGCGCAGTCGAATGTTTTGTTTGGTTTTCTTCAGGACGTTTTATGGTTTTTTTTTGTCTTTTTTCAGGACATTTTATGATGTTTTTTGGCTTTTTTTTCAGGACTTTTTATGATGTTTTTGGCTTTTTTCAAGACTTTTTATGATGTTTTTGGCTTTTTTCAGGACTTTTTACAATGTTTCTGATCTCACGTGTCATCCACTGCAGTCGCATGATAAACATTATGCCCCCAGTCAGGTTTAAGACTTAGCCATTTGCAAGGGATACGGATAGGATGCTGTTGACTTACTGGACACACAGTCGTCAGGACTTGATGTCGATCGTTCGTCCACTAGGATAGGTAGAGCAAGACGTGATGGTGACTTGCAGAATAATGGCGAAGACAACCTTCATCCTAAGCCAAGTTTAGACCAAGTGACAATAGATGGCAGAGCAATGATTGATTACGCATGGTGCCTGTTTTCCAAGTTTTCACCATGGTACCTGTCCAAAGCGCCTGTTTGCCAAGTTTTCACTATTGGACGAATTGTTTTTCTTTTTACTATTTTTGTGATTTTTTGATTTTTTTTTGGTGTCACCAAGACGCCTGTTTGCCCGGTTTTCATCAAGGTGACAATTTTTTTCCATTTTTCAATTTTTTTTGTATTTTAGGGTCCTCCAGCTTTGTCCTCTGATGCTATGCATAGAACTTTCAGAGGTGTAAGCTGTTGATGGGTTCAGTCAATTGTTCCCCATCTGGAGTCGCCAGTTGATATGCTCCAGAACCAAAAGAATATATGATGATATATGGACCCAACCAGTTTGGTTCAAACTTTCCTGGCTTTTCTCTGTCTGCTTGATTCTTAGGGTTCTGCATGAGAACCAGGTCGCCAATGTCAAACCTTCTGACCATGACCTTTTTATTGTAGCTGCGACAAAGGCGATTTTGATATGCCTGGAGGTGATTCAATGAGTTTTGTCTTCTTTCGTCCAGCATTTCCAGCTCGTGCAAGCGTGATTGTCGGTATTCCTCTTCATTAGCTAGACCTTTCAAAGAGACCCGTAGCGAAGGAATTTCGACCTCAATGGGTAAGATGGCTTCTGCGCCAAAAACCAGGGCGAATGGGGTAGCTCCTGTGGGTGTACGAATGCTAGTTCGATAAGCCCACAGGGCAGGGTTAAGTTGTATGTGCCAATCGCGACCAGCGTCATTGACAGTCTTCTTAAGGATCTTGATAATGGTTTTATTCGACGCCTCAGCTTGGCCGTTTCCTTGGGGGTAGTATGGGGATGAAAAGTGGTGTTGGATATGGAATCGCTCACATAACTCACGTACGTCTTGGTTTTTGAACTCACGTCCATTGTCAGTGATGATGGACTGTGGGAGGCCATACCGGCAAATGATGTAATTGAGGATAAACTTCGATATTTGTTTGCCAGTAATGTATGTCAATGGAATGGCTTCGATCCACTTTGTGAAGTACTCAGTGGCGGTGATAATGAATTTATGGCCGTTGGAGGAAGTTGGATGAATCTTACCCACGAGGTCGAGTCCCCATTGAGCGAAGGGCCACGGAGAAGTGATTGGCCGAAGTTCCTGTGCTAGAGCATGGACCAAATCACTATGGATCTGACACTTGCGACAGGTTCTGACATATTCTATTGCATCTTTTTCCATTGTCGGCCAATAATATCCAAGTCTCATTAGTTTCTTAGCCAGAGTAGGACCGCTCGAATGAGATCCGCATATACCATCGTGCACTTCTCGTAAGGTCGTACATGCTTCATCGGTGTCAAGACATCTAAGGAGGGTACTGTCGAAACTACGGCGGTATAGGGTATCGCTGATAATGGCATACCTTGTGGATTTTCTAATGAGGGACTTCCTTTGGTTATTGGATAGGTTCGATGGAAGGGTGTGAGTCTTTAGATAGTCATAAATGTCCTGATACCAAGGAGAGTTGGGACCAACAAGTTCACAAACCATTTCTGACTCTGGGATATCATATGCCGGTATCAACAGCTATTCTACTAGGAACTCAAATTGTGACACATTTTTAGGGATGTCCAAGAGAGAACTAATAGTAGCCATTGCGTCAGCTACTTTATTCTGTACCCTGGGGATTTGTTCAAAAGACACTGATTGGAAGTATGTTAGGAAACTGTCCACCATCCTCTTGTAAGGAAGCAACTTCTCATCCTTTGTTTCATAGTCACCATTCACTTGTTTGATTACCAGCTGGGAATCCCCGAATACAAGTAATGTCTGAATTTTCCATTTGATTGCCAGCTTGAGACCTGTAACTAGTGCTTCGTATTCGGCAATGTTGTTTGTGCAAGGGAAAGCAATTCGAAATGACTTAGGAATTGAATCCCCTTGTGGTGTGATGAACAAGATTCCAGCCCCTGAGCCATGACCAGTGTGAGACCCATCAAAATACAGCTTCCATGGTGTTGCTGGTTCCGTATGAAAGATGGACTCGTCAGGAAAATCAGTTACCAACAGATGAGAGGCTTGCATTGGCGCATCTTCCAGTTGATCTACTATTACTTGCCCTTTTATTGCCTTGCGTTAAACATACTGTATGTCGTACTCACTTAGGATCATGACCCATTTTGCCAATCGGCCTATTAACGCTGCTCGACTCAATAGATACTTTAATGGGTCAATCTTGGCAACCAATTGCGTCTGATGATTAAGCATATAATGCCTTAGTTTTTGGGCTGCAAAGACAACTGTGAGACATGCACGTTCAATGTATGTATAATTCAACTCATAACCTATCAGTGTGCGGTTGATGTAGTAGATTGCTCTTTCTTTCCCTTCATGATCATTTTGAGCCAGTAATGCCCCCAGTGCTGAATTAGTGGTCGAGATGTATAGAATTAATGGCTTTCCATGAATAGGCGACATGAGGATTGGTGTTGATAGCAGGTAATCTTTGATTTGCTGGAAGGCTTGTTGACATTTATTTGTCCATACGAAGGGGACACCTTTGCGTAACAGATACTGGAATGGGTGGCACTTATCTGCCAATTGTGCTATGAAGCGGCGAATAGATTGTACTCTGCCTTGCAGGGTTCTGAGTTCACTGATCCCTCTAGGTGGAGGCATGTCTATGATTGCTTTAACCTTTGCCGGATCGACCTCTATGCCTCTTCGGGAAACTATGTATCCCAATAGCTTACCTGACGTGACGCCAAAAACACATTTCTTAGGGTTTAACCGCACCTTGTACTCTTCTAGTCTCTTGAAAATTTTGTCAAGTACCTTCAAATGATCTTTCCTTGTTGCTGATTTGGCCAATAAGTCGTCTACATAGTCTTCCATTATATTGTGCATCATGTCATGGAAGATCGTGGTCATAGCCCTTTGGTATGTGGCACCTGCATTTTTGAGGCCGAAGGGCATGACGTTCCAACAGTATGTACCCCATGGGCAAGTAAATGCTGTTTTGTGTTGGTCCTCAGGAGCAATGCAGATTTGATTATAACCCGAGAAACCATCCATGAGGGGTAGCATCTCATGTCCTGCAGTTAGATCGACTATGATGTCAATGTTGGGCAAAGGAAAGTCATCCTTTGGACATGCTTTGTTTAAGTCTCGGAAATCTGTACATACCCGAATTAGTCCATTTGGCTTTGTCACCGGCACTAGGTTGGAAATCCATTCAACATAATCTATAGACCTTATGAATCCGGCATCCAGTAATTTCTTTAACTCGGCCTTAACCAATAGAGAAACTTGAGGGTGCATCTTGCGCAACTTCTGCTTGACTGGTTTAGCATTGGGTACTAGTGGCAGATGATGTAGAACCAATTTGGGGTCCAATCCTGGCATGTCAGCGTAGGACCATGCAAAGTTTATTTTCTGTTCTGCAAAGAATTTATGAAATTCTGGTTTCTCTTCATCTGTCAATGATGCCGCAAATAGTACCATCTTGGGGTCTTCTGGAGTCGAAATGTTATCCTCTATGGTGTCCTCAACAAGCATGGCTGATCTCTCCTGTTGCACGGGGAGAAAGTCCAGTCCTCCATCTTTGGGTGCCTCCGAGAGGTTTTCACCCGCAGATACGTCCTTTGTTTTTACTATTTTACCGTCAAGAGGTGCCTTTCGGTTTTCACCTAGAGACGTTTCATTTTTTACTTTATTTTTATTTTTGCGACTAGAGGACTGAACCGTCTCACCAAAGTATGCCGTGCAATCCAAATCAATAGTAAATCCTGATCTGTGGTCCCCACTGGGTATGCCCTCGCGTAATCCCATGAATTCAGCAATGGCTTCATCATTTTGGAATGTGTCTAGAACTGGCGGTCCTTGTTGGTCCCAATCGACTAGTTCAGGGTAGACTAAGGAAATGCTGTCGTCACAGCTAGTGAATTCGGGTGAGGATGCCGATAGCATACAGATAGATGTGTTGATGTTGTAGATGAGGTTATCATCGTCCAACTCGACATCGGACTCTATCCAGTATTCTCCTTCACTAGTGTCATATTCGTTATCATAATAAGGGGTGAAGGTTTGAGAGCCCTGGTTATCAATGTCATCTGATACTTCGGATAGATTAGACTGAGGGGGTTCGGATGGTGGCTGTTGCGTGTCATGAGACGTGGTAGTGGGGTTTTGACTGTTTGGTGCCTGCTCAATTTTGAATGTTTGCCAAAATCGTTGTTCAGAGGTCAATTCCCCTGGTTCGACAAACAAGTCATCAAGACAACAGTCACTTAGGGATCGTTCGGAACCAAATTCCCATTCGTGAGAGTCTGTTTCAGTTAGGTATTCCCCAGTAGTCTCAACACTTTTAGAAGCATGTATTCGCTCATTAGGAAGTTCATGGGTACGTCGATCGTCAGCCTCGAGTGATCTAAACCCTAGTCCAAGATACTTCAGAATTTGGAAAGTTTCTATGGGTTCTCTTCGACCAGTTTTATTTTTGCCAAGGCCACTAGTACCATCGTAGCCTTTAGCCTTCATGATATTGTAACCCTTGCCATATTTCTGGACTGGTAGTGGAGGTAGTGAGACTGTGTCCTTGTAGATCCATCCTGTGATGTCGGTAAGATCTTCATCACTCATGTCTCCCCACTTGATGAAGACTGTATTCGGTGGAACTTTGAATGTTTCTTGCGGTTCCATTCTGAAACATGGTCGACCATATATCTTTGGAGGAGTGGGTATTGTAGTTATGCTGTATGCTGTATTTAGTTTGAACTCTCCGCAGCCGAGGTCCTAGATTTTATCGGTTGATTCGGTCTTAGGGTTGGTGGAGGGTTGTGATATGTCAGAAGACGTGGATGGAGTGGATGTGGAAGATGACCCGAGCATGGAAGGGTCGATGTATTTGGACGAGGAGCCAGATGCTTCTCGGTTAATAGGTACTTGGTGTTCGGAGATACCCCTTAAATTGGTACAATATTGGAAAGGGTCGGGGTCTCCATATATGGTGACTTCTGTACCGTCAAAAGGGAACTTGAGGCATTGGTGGTATGTTGACGGAACAGCTTTCAAAGCGTGGATCCATGGACGGCCAAGTAAAATGTTATATGGTAGTTCCAAATCCAGGACCTGGCAAGTTGTGTCGACAATGAGTGGTCCCACTCAGATAGGGAGAGAGATAACACCTCGCAAAGAGTGTTCCTCGTCATCATATGCTTTGATCACTATGCTTTTTGTTGGGTCTACGCATGCATCAGAGAATCCAAGAGCCTTAACCAGTTTAAGGGAGCATATATTCAACCCTGCTCCGCCATCTATTAAAACCCGTCTAACCTTGTGCTTGTGGACAAAAAATTCTATGTGTAACGCATCATTGTGGTTGGTTTTTGATGATGAGTAATCCTGATCTGAGAAGGTGACATGGTACGGAGTGGTGAGATATCCCACCATAGTTTCAAACTGATTGACATCAATGTCCTTCGGGACCGACGACTCTAAGAGAATTTTATCCAGGATTTCTTTGTGTGCGGGAGAAATACGAAGCAGCTCAAGGATAGATATTTGCGCAGGAGTCTTGCCTAGTTGGTCAATGAGATTGAACTGACTTTTGGTTTTCCACTGTTGTGGGGTTGAGACAGGTTTTGGTTGTTTAGCAGATGAAGCTGGTTGTGATTGCTTAGCAGATGGGCCTCCTACAATGATCTTGGCTTGGCTAGGGGGAGGTGGACCATCTATAGTGACCTTGCCACTTCGTGTAGTAGCATTGCACTGTGGTGCTCTCCTGATCGTAATGGTGTTGATGTATTCCTCGTCCGTTCTAACATTATTGATTATTGGTCCACCAGAGTAATCGTACTTGGCTCGGGTGAAGTTAGCCTGGTTTTGTGGACCTGAAGTGGAAGCATTATGGGGACCATGATCCTGTAGTGGATTCTTGTGGATAGTATGATCTGAGTTGGAATTGAATTGCGATCCACCTACTTCGATGGTGCGATTTTCAATGAGGTCTTGGATTACATTTTTCAGTTGTCGACAGTTGGAGGTTGTATGCCCTTTGACTCGATGGTATTCGCAAATTGCGTTGTCATCCCACCATGCTGGTTTGAATTGTCCTGGGTCATAAGGTTTTATTTCCGGAAGTGTGATGACCCCATGATGATATACTTTATGATCGCCTCCGCAATGGGGTTCAATTTTAAATTGCGTATGTGCCAATTCCCTTGTGGGAATTGTCTTTTGTTGATTTATATTGTCCTTGACTTGCCTTTTGACTATTTTGACTATTCAAGGAGTGCCAGGAAGGTGTCGTCGCTGTTGGTCTATTTTGTTGTTGTAATTCTTCAGCCAATACGATTCTTATGGGTCTTGGCGTCACTTTACACCATCGCCAGACATGTTTATTCTTGACCCACATTTGTTTTGTCACCGCGGGTTGGTGTTTGTGTTTTTGGAACCATACCTCAGTTCTCCCTTTGCGATAAGGGCTTTCTCAATTTGGACCCCCTTTTCCACTAATCCTGTGAAGGTTGTGCAACAATGTATTTGCAATGCGAATTTGAGGGGCCCTAAAAGTGTTTGGACAAACATGTCAACCTTTTCCCTTTCAGGAATGTCAATGTGACATCGACTAGTGAGGCTTCTCCATTTTTGAAAGAACGGGATAAATGTCTCACCCGACTCTTCTTGTGTGAGATTGCACAAACTAGTGATAGAGGTGTCCATGTCAATATTGTATGCGTAATTTTTTATGAACCTTCTTTTGAGCTCATCCCATGATTGGATATCTTTTGCGTTGAAAACCATTCAAGGGCTTGACCCGCCAAACTTTTGGAGAAAAGTCTCATCAAGTATGTGGGTTCGTAGGCGATATCCATACAGTTAGTTGCGAATTCGCGAAGATGTTCAATGGGATTTGTTTTGCCTTTGTATTTAGTGAAGTTGGGTGACACATATCCTGGCGGAAATGCGGGCATACGTAAGTTTGTGTCGAATGGGTACACATCCAAGTCATATGATATTTCGGATTTCCCGCCTGTAATGAGCATGTTTTGCATTTGCTTCACCATATCCCACACTGTTGTTTTGAGTTCATCTATGGTGGGGTCATTTACATTTCCATACGTTGGATTGCCTGGTACACCATGTGTTCCTGCGGGAGTATAGGTGTATTGTGGCGGTACGGGTTGTTGTGGTACGTATGATGTGTGTTGTTGGTATTGGAAGTTGTGGTTAGGTGCATGTTGATGAGTGTGAACGGTGGATGAGTATGTTGGAATGTGTCCCCCAGCTGTGCGTGTCATTATTTGGGGTATGTTGTGACCATGAATGTTATGATGTATTAATGATGTCATGGGTTGGGTTATTTGGCTCTTTTGTGTGAATTGCTGATTTTGCACAAGGGGAACATTGGTATTTGTACCTTGGGAGGTAATGACGTTTGACTGTGTTGTCATGTTCACGTTTTGTTGTTGTCCTTGTATAAAGATACGTCCTGTGGCTCCTCCCAAAGGATGTTGTGAACTATTACTGAATGCTTTCGTTGAAGTTGTGTTCATGGTAGTAGATGTAGTTGTCAAGGGGGAGTTGTGATGACTTGATGATGCCCCCGTGGTATTTGTTGTTGTGATAACAGGAGGGTTGGAATAATTTGCCGATGGTGTCAGGGAACCAAGAGTGGTTGTGTTTAATTGGGGTAGTGTTGTGGATGTTGTGGATGATTGTGATCCCCCAAGAGACGTAGTGTTTATTGTATTGGAGATGTTTGGGATGTTGGATGTAGTATGCAATGTCGTTGTGTTAAAAGGGATGTTGCTTGTAGTATTTAGGATTTGACCACTGTGCGAGGTGTTGTGAACATTGTTGGCATTAGGATCATGTAGCGAGTTACTGTCAAATCCTGGTGGTAACCTAGCTCCTTCACTCAAGAGCATAGCTACGAATCTGTCCCTGTCGTGATGCGCTATTGTTTCAGCCAACTGATAGACTTCTGGGTCTTGTGTCAATGCTTCTATGTGTTCTTGAAGGAGTTGACCGTTTTCATCTCTTTGCATGTAGCGTTCGAATGAGTTGTTAGGTGGGGATTGTGTTGTCACTGGAGGTTGATTGTCTAGATTGGTAAAGGGATCATTCACGGTCCAGTTTGAGTCATGTGGAGGACTGTTGGGATCTTGCCTAAAGTTTTCCATTTGTCTTTTGCGCTTTTGAAGTCTGGTTTCGACCATAAATGAGATTGCTCAAAGGGGATGTCCACTAAATGTAAGTATGACACTAGGTGAAATCTAAGGTTCAAACTGACGACTAAAATGACCACTGTTTTTGGATTTTTGCGAATAAGGTATGCAATGTGGATGCAATGTGAAATGAGGCTA